>LPNX010064219.1:461607-494107 GCA_001517045.1 Pseudotsuga menziesii
GCGCCAATATCTGTCACACCCTAACGGGTGCGTTACGAACACAGCCCCAGATACTCCATTTCAGCCCACATATTCCTTGCGGGTAGCTGTATAGGCTTTGTTTTGGACATACTCCAAGTACTCTCGGGTATATCTGGCGTCCCCCTTAAGCCTAATTTAAACAACTCACACTCCAATTTTAACTTAAAACATACCAAGATGCAATCGTAAAACATTTATTCCAAACACATGCAAGAACACTGATCTCTTTTGACTCCATTTTTAAGGCACTGGTCTTTTCTGCTTCATATATATATTGTGTATCAACTTTGTGCTTTCGTGTGTATCTTTGTATCTTGTCATCTTGATTGCTTATAGTTAAAATAAAACTCCTAAATAACTGATTCAGTACAACATCATTACACTAAGAAATCATCCTTAGTAACTTAATAGGTTCTACCCCTCTTGGCTTTGTTAGGAGTTGAGCCTAAACGGAGGACTCAAGAACAAGGTGACAACCTTGACTCAAGACTTGCCCCCAAGGACACACCGAGTGGCTTGAAGATTTCTGCCACGTGATCCAGGTGTGTGAAAAGGCGGCAACAGTACCTAGAATATGGATCTTGATGGATATCATCCATAACAACCCCCCTCAAATATGCTACATTTGAAATATAAATTCTATTCTTATAAGTAAGGATTCCATCTTCTTCTAATTTATATCCCTCATACTTCTTTTCAAGGCTTTTCTGTTGCAATTTTTCCTTGACCTGTGCATACAATTCATCTTCAGCAACATGATTAACAATTTGCTTCCTCAACTCCGATTGGAAAATACTAAGAGATGCCACATGCATTTCCTGCACTTTCTTGTTGAGTGCATCAAATACCTTATTCTCTTTTCCTTTTATGTGTTTGATTTCAAAATCAACTTACATAAAATATCCATCCATTTAGCTTTCCTAGCATTTAGAGTAGGCAAATCAAACAAATACTTCAGACCACAATGGTCTGTCCTTAGCTCAAATCTTCTGCCCATCAAGTAATGCCTCCACATATTGAGAGCATGTACTATGGCTGCAAGTTCCATATCATGAGTGGCATAGTTCTTTTCATGCTCCTTCAACTTTCTTGACTCATAACATATTACGTGGTTGTCTTGCATAAGAACTCCTCCAAGTCCTTGACCGCATGCATCAGTACCAACCAAAAAATATTTCTCTAGGTCTACAAATTTCAATACTGGTGCACTTGTGAGAATATTTTTCAACTGCTGGAAGCTTTCTTCACACCTTGATGTCCATTCAAAATTTATCCCATTCCTTTGCAAAGAACTGATGGCATGTGCAACCTTGGAGAATCCTTCAATGAATCTCATGTAGTATCTTGCAAGTCCCATAAAATATCTTACATCTGTCAAATATCTTGGAGTAGGCCAATTCATAATGGCTTCAATCTTGTCAAGGTTCACAGATATACCCTCTTCTGAGATAATGTGACCCAAATACTAAATTCTATCTTTATAGAAGTCACACTTGCTCAACTTTGGATACAACTGATGCTCCCTGAGCAATTGTAATGTCAATCTCAGATGCTCTTCATGCTCTTCATCATTCTTATAATAAATAAGAATGTCATCAAGGAAAAAAAGAACAAACTTGTCCAAATACCTGCTAAAGATACTATTCATAAGGCACATAAATGTAGCTGGTGCATTTGTGAGACCAAATGGTACCACTACAAACTCATAATGTCCATACCTTGTTCTGAAGGTTGTCTTATGAATGTCTTAATACTTGATTCTCACCTGATGGTAACTAGACCTCAAGTCAATCTTGGAAAATACCTTTTCTCCTCTCATTTGATCAAAGAGGTCATCAATTCTAGGAAAAGGATATCTGTTCTTCATAGTGACTTTGTCCAGTTGTATGTAATCAATACACAATCTGAGTGTACCATATTTCTTCTTCACAAAAAGAACTGGTGCTCCCCAAGGAGACATAGTCAGCCTGATATACTTCTTCTCCAATAACACTTGAAACTGCATCTTCAGCTCTAGCACTTATGGTGTGCTCATTCTGTAGGGTGTCTTGGACACTGGTGCCGCTCCTATAACAAGATCAATTGTGAAATCAATGTCTCTCTTTGGAGGAAGCCATGGAATCTCATCAGGAAATAAATCCCTAAATTCCTGCAACACATGAAAATCCTCCAACCTAGGAGTTTCATTCTTTGTTGCCTCCACAATATGATCTGCATACAACTGGAAACCCTTTCTACAAAACTTCTTCAACTGCATTGCTGAAATATTCCTCACAGAAATCACCTTTGGAATGCCTCTTACAACTATTAGGTTCCCTTCTTCATCCATGCATTCAAAATTCTTATTATAGTAGTCGATATTTACCCTGTGAGATTCTAACCAATCCATTCCAATGAGAACATCATAGGAACCAAGTGGTAGAATATTCATATCTACACAAGTGACCAATCCATTCATCACCAATGGGTGTTTTTATACCACTTCACTAACCTTTCTCGTAGTTCTAGTGGATAGCTGAACTAACCATGATTTGCTATGCTTTACTTTCTTAAAAGCACAAATATCCACTACTCTAGGAGCAATGTAATTGTGAGTAGAACTAGTGTCAATCAAAATAGAAATAGATTCCTCAAAAATCTTACCTGCAACTTCAACCACAGTTGACTAGTGATCTTCCTGGCGATCCTCCAATGATGCATAAATCCTAGGGACGGCTCTTGATCCTTGACTAACTATTTTTTCCTATTAAAAGTTGTAATTTTTCCTTGCATTCTCATTCTCAAATGGAAAATACTTATGCATGTGAGGTCCTCCACATTTCCAACATTGGAGTGGTTCTCTGTTCTATTGTGGATCTCTTGGCTTTTCTCCCTCCACTCTAGTTGGCTACTTCTCAACCTAGGATGGATGCTTCTGCTCATTGCTGAAGTTAGAAGGTTTGAAAACTTTCTTCCTTTGGTTAAACTTCTCATTATTCTTTTCCTTCCATGTCTTATGATAATCAAGTTTTCCTTTTCTTTTCTCATAGCAATACTTAGCTTTCCTTATTGCTTCTTCTAGAGTTCTAGGTTCATAAAACTCAATTTTGTCTTTGTAATACTGAGGCAATCCACTCAAGAAACATTGGATTTTCACCTTCTCATATTTGATGTAACTGAAATACCTCAACAGTTCCAAGAACCTATTTTGCATACTCTTCCATGGTCTACTGTCCCAATCTCATCTTGTGGAACTCTTTGATCTCATCATGATAGTACCTATCAGAGAGGTACTTATGCTTGAAATACTTCTGGAACTGTTTCCACACAATATTCATTTCATTAATATTTTTCACTTGCTTAAAGTGCTCCCACCATATGGATTCTCTTTTAGTCAAGTTGAACATGGCTACCCTATCCTTCATATTTCATGAGTAGTCTTGGACTTGGAAATATTTCCTCATCCCAAGAAGCCAAGCTTCAGCTTCTTCACCATTCTTTATCTCACCATTGAAGGTAGGAGGCCTTGCCTTCTTAAATTCATCATGTGAACAGTTCTGGTACCACCTCTTCCTCTTATTCTTGTGAGAAGAAGAACTTGAACCACCAATGGATCCTTCAGAGTTAGATGACCCACCAGGAGATCTCTTTCTTCTTCTAGCAGTGCTCTTACTTCCTTTTAGTCTCACTTTCCGGTCCCCAAAGCTCATCCGCCTTTGAATGGCTGTCAAACTTTGCAGCATGGCTGCATTCAACTGATTCTTCTCCTCCAGAGCCTTAACTAATCTTTCATTATCTACCCTGTGACTTTGCATCTCCACCCTTAGGCTTCTCATGGTGGTGACAAAATATGGAGGAGTATCTTGAAACCTCCTCCCATTAGACTCTATCTCAACATTTCCAATTCGGACATTCCCCCCAATAGAATATTCCTCATATTCATTGGGGTTATGTGCATCATCGCACATGTCGATTCTCATGGCTCAACCAAACCAACTTTACCAAGCTGCACTATCTAGAATTCTTCCCTTTGCGGGTGATTATAATTCTGCAAAATGTGTTAATAAACAAAATTGTTAGGTAATTTCAAAATCGAAACCACTTACCCACTACCCATGGCAGTTTTCTTTGTTATGCAGCTAACAATATTTTGAAACCATTTACCAACAGATCTGTTAACTGTTCAACTTGGCCCATTTAGGCCCTAGAGCTGCAACCAGCAACTTTGATACCACATTGTCACGTCTCCTCTCGTTAACCAGAGAGGGAACATGATCATTAACACTATCTAACTGATGCAGGAGCATCCAACTCGAAGTTCAATCTATTCAACTCTGTCTGAAATATCTTACTTCCCAATAGTATAGAAATTGATCCTGTCAGTGATCCATTCAACGATGTACGAAGGAAAAATATGAGAGGATATCGAACGACGGTGAAAAATCACGACGGAAATTGACAGTCACAATCTGTTCCGCATCTAGGAATAGATCAACGGCTGAGAAACAACCCGCAAGAATCAACGATGCAGAAATCTTAAGTCTGTGGAATTAGGGAAATATGGAAATTACGGTCCCACATCCCACATCCTGCATTCCGCATTTCACTTCCCACATTTCGCATCCCATATGCAAAATAAATTGTTGCAGAAATAATCAGCTACAAAAATAGAGATCGTGAAGCCGAATCCCATATCCCGCATTCCTGCATTCCTGCATCCGGCATACCACATGCGGAAAGGAGAGTTGTGGAAGGAAAATCTGTGGGGAACATAGTTTATAGAAGGACATTTCCTCATCCCACATCCCGCATTCCGCATCCCGTAAGTTGCAGAAGGAAAATTCAACCTGTTAACAGAAGTCTTGGATGGATTTGATCATTCAGTCCATCACCAATCTAGCCATCTAAGTCCCATAAGGTAATTTAGAAATGCATTGAAAGAAACATACACAGATGCATACAATTGCAATTATACAACGAAATAAATTCATCAATTCAACACATTAAGCATGTTCATCATATTTCATTATGCAATTACAAATGCATAGATTAACATAGACAAGAATACTTATCTTGAAACAAGTTTGTCCCGCAACCAGTTATGTCACTGCAATGTTCCACCCAACCATAGACCAGTGCACTCATCAATATTTTAGTAGCACTGCCACCCCCGAGATGGGAATGATTCCAACAAGGAATAAGGAACACTAGCAAGCTCACACATAGACAAGGATACCAAAAAAACTCAACCAAGCGAACACAGTTGGATTTATCAGGCTGCAAACAAACAAGTCAATATACTGCTGGGTTTATCAGACTACAGTCATTCAAGCGGTCATTCTCATTAAGGACTAGCCAATCCAACTAACAGATGGGTTTATCAAGCTGCAAAGGAGCTGGAAGGCTTGAACTGCTAAGCTAGTGAGCTCATCCACCGAGCTATGGAAAGTCACACTAAATCAGACTTGGCTCCTAAAACATCTACACACCCAACACATGGAAGCATCCCCTTCTCTGCTACACAGTCCCTGAGGCTATGCCTTCCATTTCAGTGCTTTTCAGGGTGTGCAAAGAAGAAAAAATAACCCCTTTAGATCTATTTGTGAGGTTCCTTCCTACACTAGGTTTATCAAGCTAGTTCAGACCCAATCCCACTCCAAACCAGTTCAGACCAATGCAAAATATGCATACACAGCAAACCACAATGTCAACACAACAAAACAAGCTTCCACTCACTCTGTGATAGAGGAGACCATTACACAACAACACTCAAGAAACCACAAATGACCACTCTTTCCCATAAAAACGACTAAGGATGGTAACAACAGGCGAACAACCCAGAACAAAACACGGTTATGCAATCAGGCCGGACGCACGACACACATGAACATAATGGAATAGAGAATGAACCGAATGGACCACAACGTTTTGGTGAGAGCCAGATGATAGACTAGGCATGCACAACGAGGAAAAAAAATGAAAACGTGAAGGATGGATGATCAAAAATGTCCCGCCGCTCTCCAAAACGTGAGGGAATATGAAAATGTGAATGCATGAGGGAAATGGGCATACTTTTCTGGGTGTTTCCTTTTGTCACATGGATTTTCCCCAAAATATCAAGGATAAACATTCCCCCTCCCTGTTCCTTAGGAAATCATGCCCCCATCTCATTATTTGTTGTATTGACATAGCTAGTTGTGGGTTTTTAATTAAATTGCATATTTATATGATGTCTCAAATTGTACTGTGCTTGGCTAGTACGATAACCATATGTATGTATTTTAATTGTCGATACATAAAATGCTAAATTGATGATGGGGCCTTGGCCTTGAGCTCCTCACCATGATTAAATAATGATATTTAAATCATATATATATATATTTAATGCAAATGGGGTCAAAACCAGGGTGTTACAGAAGGTGTGATCGTTGAAACTTTTCATGAAGTTTCTCTATCTCCATCTTGGACTCTTGGAGTGCACATTGAGTGCTAGTCAAGGAATCTTGGGTGGTCAACAAATCTTATGTGAGATTAGAATATCTTATTATTCCTTCAAGGATGCTCCATGCAACACATCAACAAGCTCAAACAAATCATCTCTATCAGAAAGCAATTGTAAGAAGTCACCTTGTATTGAAGACAATGCATTTTGAATCTCCTCCTTGGATTCAAGAGAAGATTGATATTACAATGAAGCAGCTATCCAACACCGGTGTGGAACTAAATCATGTGTGTCATGGATAAGGTGTAAGGCCTCTTGAATATTCTTTTTATCCATCTTCAAAGGCCAGGAAAAAGAGTGGAGTTCTTGATGAAAATCATCCCCTTCTTCTTTACTGCAATGATCTTGCAGTGTCTTGCACTTCTCTTCATGAATCTTTGTTTCTTCTTTTCCACGTGAAAGACTAGATGGTTCATAGCTCTCCTTAATGATGATAGTGGGATGTGGATTCTTAATAATGTCAGTCCTCTGCTCTGATGTGGATGAAACTTCATCATTCTTAAAGGGAGTACACAAATCTGATTTGTGTTCATCCCTTTGCATGAGTTCTTCCTTCAAATTTTCTAGTTCACACCCAACTGGTGGGGGATGGTCTTCCACTTAATTAGGAAGTTCAAATGATGATTTCAGATCTAACCTATGTTCTTCTTTTGGATATTATCCAAAATATTCCTTATCACCATTGAAAACATCACCCTCCTTTCCAATGATTTTGTTATCACCAACAGAGAAACTAGGAGTGAATTCATCTCCCTCACAATTGTCCTTCATTTTGCATCCCTCATATGCAAGTGAAGTATTTTCATTTTCCCATGGATCAGGTGGCTATAAGTAAACATGGAAGTTGCAAAAATCAGAAGTCTTATCATACTTTCTTGATATTTCCCTCTTATGTAGGGACATTATGGTGGCCTTCTCCCACCAAATTCTCCGATTCACACCCAAGTGGTGTGGCCTTGTATTCTTCTTTATTATGTGGCACAATAGGTGACTGCAAATATGATTTATGAAAATATTTTGGATCTAATCCAAAATATGTCTCACCACCCTTATATGAACCAACATCCTCAGCAGTTGTATGGAGATCACTCATAAGGAAGATGGAAGTGCTATTATCTTTACTCTTTTTCCCTATGCAACCACCTTCTAGTGACTTGCCACCCCACTTCATGGATATTTGCCTCTACCTCATTTATATTCTCCACCAAGAAAATTGAGACTTCTTCATATTTAGTGGTACTCATGTTACAATATTTAGAAGCTTTGTTTGAATAAAAACCAAACAAACGCATAAATATTGAACATGCAGATGGATTTGATGAATCTTCACCTTTGGTTCCTTCTTTTTCTTCTTTGCTCAGAGAGGCATAACAACTTGGTTCCTCTATGGATTCATTTCTTCTCTTGAAAGAATGCTAATAAAAATTCTGAGTCCAAAATCCATACTTGAGATAAAAATACTCCTTGACATTCATGTCTGCACCAATATTCTTTCCCAAAGTTAAATACTCCTTGTAACAACAAGGCATGTTTTCACATGCTTCTATCATATTTGTCAAGTCTTTGTTAACAATGGGAGAATCAGATATGATATATTCTCTATATGATGGGAAATAGAAATCATGATATTCATGTCTTGGTAGGCCTCCATTAACATATATTATTTATTCTTCTTCATACTATTCGTAGTACTCTTCGTACTTCTCATCATAGTCATCATCAGAGTATGACATGGCTGAAATTTTCTTCTCTTGAGAGCTTACTTTCCACAGGATGGGACAAAGAAAGAAATATGATAAAACTGTAATATCCTTGATATGATATTATATCATAATATTAACTCTTCTGCAAATATAAGTAAATTTTGAAATTAAAACTTGGCAATTAAACCAATCACTTATTTATGCAGGGAAAAATATAGGCAGTACTGGAAAACATAGAAATGGTAGTGGAATAATGGAAGAGATAGAGAGATTTATTTCCCTATGCACTTGGATTTTTGTTCCTTTTAGGATTCCAAATCCGCTCCGCTAAAGTCTACTCCCATGCTTTTGGGTGTCCCAACCGTGCAAACTAGGAATGAACCATCACCTCCAATCAAGCAGTGGATAGGGTAGTATTAGGAGACTTTAGGAGTTTTCCATTAATGTACATAATTTTTTTTTTAGGTTTTAACAAATAATAGGTAAGAAAATTACTTCTACAAGTTGTGAAGGTGAAACTAGCTCTTAGGACAACTCACTAGCTTCATCTTCAGGATTTCGAAAACAAGTCAAGGAGGCTACGAATCCTTTGCTTCAGACATTAGAGGCTCTGATATATATTCTAGTAACATATCAGAATGAGAATAAGAATATTTGGTGTCACAACGATTGAATTATGCAATTTATGGTGAGACTAGTCAATTGTAGGTGCAAATCTAGACTAGGTTGTGTAAAAAGCAAGTAAACTTAGTCATACAAAGTCAGAATGATATAAAAATTACATAGAATGATTATAAAATCATTTTACATCCATTTATGTTGAATTAAGTCTCAGAAATAAACTATATAGTTCTGTTTAAGAAGATGCATCAATAAATTGCATTTTATAAGCATAAATCAAGGGAATACTTTGAGATTTGAACCCTCAAGTACTGTAAACTTATGGATATGATAAATACACTTGATACACTGTAAATAATGGCTAAAATATTCTATTATATTTCAAATCAAAATCTAGGTGGCTTCTCCTTAGCTTCTGTGTGACCTGCAAAGAATATTGGGAGAAGAGAGGGAGAGAGGAACATGGGACTTGGGGCGCATCACCCAAGAGAACTGAGGATGATCACTCATTATTGAATCCAAGCTTCACATAACATCAACAAAATAAAAATAAAAAATGAATAATGGATTTGGAAATTCCCTTGAGTAGACCTTGGGTGACTTGTTGAACAAGTCCTTCACCTGTTGAGAAAGTTACCACTTGCTAAGCCCTAACCCTACTCATGAATTTGAGGTACTTGAGGAAATAGAAATTAAGAGGCTTAGGTAATGTTTCCTTGTTTGTTCCCTTCAGTCCAAAGTGGGATATGCTCCCTCCTTTGAGTAAAAGTTTCCTTATTAGGATTGGAGATGTTTCCTTGTCATTAACTCTTCATCAAAATAAAAAATTCACCCTATTTTGGCCCAAAATTGCATGTTTTTACCATCATTGATTTTCCTACACTTTTTTCTTTTGTAACTTCTCATCAAAATAGAAATTGTACCCTCCTTTGGCCTAGAGTTTCCTGCTTTTACCTTGATTTCTTTTCTTGCACTTTCTACTTTTGTAACTTCTTTGCTTTTGGTTAGTTTCCATATTTTTCTTATTGCTTGCTTTCGCTAGTTTCTATTTGGCATCTTAGGTAAGTTGACTTTCCCCAATGCACCCTCCTTGACATGGAAACTAATTTCCACATATATTATTTACATATTAATTAATAATGACATAAAATTAATTCATAATTGGAAATTAACTTAGTACATTCCTCCTAAGTATGAAATAATCAAAATTCCCTAGGTAAATTAATTAATTCAACTTTTGAACCCGTACGTGCTTGACAGGGTCACCACGTACACCAAGAGGGGGGTGAATTAGTGTGCACAACTTTTATAACTTTTTAAATTTTAACAATCAACAACCTATTCAATATTATGCATTACCACATTATCATTATACCATTATCAAAATTATTATCATCATCATATCATTATCACATAAGAAGCATAGCATGATACAAAGTACACCATATTTTATGTGGAACCCCAATCCTTGGGGAAAAACCACAGAATCCTTATAATAGTAGTTTTCCAGCAACAACTGGAAGGAGGAAAAAACCCCTTATTAAAATGACTTCAATTCTCCAGCTACAACTAGAAGCAGGATACAACCCCTTGATTTATATGCTACAACCTGAAGGAAGCTCCAACTACCTAGTTCTCCAGCTACAACTGGAAGGAGGATACAACCCCCTTTCCTTGCCTCATCCTGCCACCCTGATATGATGATAGAAACTATTGAAACACAACCGTATCGATCCTGTGTACCTGCTAATAAATAATTGTACTAAACTGCACAATATGTATCACACTATACAACCACTTCCACTACTAACCACTGCTCATCATGTGATCACTAGTCGTCAACTCACCAGTGTTCACTGCACCACGATTGTACCACACTGCTCATCAACCTATACAATCAACATGTCCAATCAAGCTATACCAATCAATCTGTTGCTCATATCAACTAAAATAGTCAATCTGAGTCTGCACACCAAATTCAGTCCATGTGAGTCTAACCAACTGCTCATACAACTCACCCAGTTGATTCAAACCAACTGCACATAAGGAAACATGTGTCAATCCTGATTAATTGAACCAACCTATACCAAGTTTCTTGTGTACCTTTTTGAAGATCACCAAATGAATAAAATGTAGAAAAAAAAATCGATATAATGTCATCACATATCCCTCGCAAAAATATTTCCAACGAGCCAAGAATTTTGTAATTTTGATTATGTATGATAAAGTTATGCCAATTTTAGTGAAGATGCCCAAAACTTTACCCTCCACATAATTTCGTACTTTTCTCCAAGAGTTGTGAAATACATAAGAGAGAATTGATTGATGAACAAATGAAATGTTTGATATTCTATTTATAGATCATGGAGTAAATTTAGTACCTCAAATTGGGCCGACATGCAATTCAAAATTACAAATAATTAAATTCTCTTTTGTTTGGTCGGCTCGCCCAAAAATGTGGGGTACACAAAATTCAAAAATTCATATCTCTTCAACCGTAAGGAGTTAGAAAATGTTCCACATATCAACAAAAATGTCTTGACGAGGAATATCACCCTATGGTGGGTTTATTTTCAAATTCTTGTTTTAATACCCTTAAATTATTCAATTTTTACAAAACATCAAGACTCCACACATAAAGGTGCCAAAGACCATCACTAGTAAATGTGGACATTTTTCCCACGGACTTTCATTCCAATTGCAACACTTTTGCATTTCTATAGTGAAAAAAATGACCCCTTCTTTTTGTGGCAAAAATTCCGTCGCTATAGCAACGATTTTTCACATTTGTCGCAATTGCGACGAAGTTCACGTGTCACAATAGTGACGAATGTATGGCTACTATTGTGATGGAGTTTTGTCGCTACTGCGACAATAATTTACCAATGAAAACTTGAATGGCCATCGCCATAATGACGAAATGTAAAGTTTTTAAAAAAAAATGTCAAATTTGTTGCGACGAAAAATTAGTCTCTTTAGTGACGAAATAGCATAGGCAACGTTGGTGTAGTGACGAAAAACAATTTTTTTACAAAAAAAATAACAAATTATGGTAGAATGTGCGTTGCTTTAACGACAAAATAACAAAACCCTTTGCGACGAACCACCATCGGTATAGCGATGGAAGTAGACAATGTTGAAATAAAAATAAACAATGTTGCAATGAACATGTGTTGGAGTAGCAACAAGGAACCATCACTAGAGCGATGCCAAGCAATAGCAAGTTCCGACGAACTTGCTATACTAGCGATGGAAATGTCTAACGCTAGTATAGCAAGTTCGTCGGAACTTGCTATTGCTTGGCGTCGCTCTAGCGACGTAACTAATTTTTTTTTAAAATAATGTTTGTCGACAAGTCAAGCTGGCTGATGAACCTTGTAACGATGGCTCAGTTCCTTCCATCGTTGTGCTCTCAGTTCCTTCCAGGACTATGGTTTCCATCAGGTGCTCCATCTCACTTCAAGCTAGAAGGTCACAAATTTAAGAATCAATTGATCCATGTTTATGAGCTAGAGATAATTTTTAGTTACAGATCCTAGAGAAATTTTGAAATATAGGGCATGTACTTACTGGAGGTTTCCTTATGATGTGCTCTTATTCTCTAGTTCTTTTCTTACTCCCTCTGGCCTAACCTTTCTCCATCTTATCCTAGCAAGCCCCAAAAATTAATAAGCATTCAATTAATGCCTATTATCGGATAAAACTACATACACTCTTACTCATAGGTATTCATTTATGGGGTTAAGTTTAGATTTTTCATTTTCCTCAATGAATGATTTAGCATATAAAAACCAGCTCATAGGATTGAACACTTGCTAGCCTATGAAACACAAGCATCCTCCTTGTTGTGAATAGTTCAATTACTATCTTCGACAAATGCTCCTACCCCTGCTGGATCAATTGGGATTAGCTATGCCCCTCTTGTCTCTAGTATTGTTTTTTTAACATCAACTATTACAGAAAGCAATAACGACTCATTTTTGGCTTTGACTTAGGGTTTCCTTGTAGGGTTTGTGCTTGGTCCAGGTACAATTTTCTATTCTGGTCCAACTAATTCCCCTTGGATACAACATTAGTTCTTTCCAAGTTTTACATTAAGAAGTTTAATTGCACATATGTAAATTCTTAGTTGGACCAGTGGGAACAATGTCTTCTTTTCCACCAATAGGCCTTGAATAATATGGTACCAAATTTACAAAGTTCAAAGTTAAGGTTACAACTCTTATTTACAACACATCTAATAAGTAAAACCAATTTGCATTGTCGCAAGACTAATGTCTAAATCCTATCCATAAATCAAAATACTATTTGCAAACTAAGGAACTTATCATGGGTGATTCAATCCTCATTATTTTTCTTTCATGAGTTCTTCTCTAAAAGTATTCATGGTGCAAGCCTACTCTCAATTTTGTTTAGAGTATCTAATTTGGATTGGGTGCATAGTCTTGAGATCCATCCGCAATACATGCATAGTCATTCATTTCTTTCCAAGCATTCAAAATGTCCTTCTTTAGGGATTCATGTTGTAATATCCTTGAAAGGGAACACACTTAACATTGTAGAAGGTACTTGCCATAAGTGAAGGTGACCACAAGCTTGAGTTTTAAAGGGTAATTAGGGGTCATAATTGCATCATATTCATTTATCATTATGAATTTTTTGGTAGGGTGCATATTTTTTTTCTCGGGTTTCTAAAATCAGTGAATTTTTCTCTATTAAAGGGGGAATCATAGAATTTTCCACTGCTCTAGAAAAGTGAAAATACAAACCTATAAGAAAGCTAGAATGCATTTAGAAAATATGAAAATGTTATTCATCTATTTATGAACATGACCAACTTTGTAATGACATCATTGTACTTCAAAGTCCCATTGACCTACTTTTGTGGTCATCGGTTGAACGTTAATACAATTATCTTATCTTGTCTTATCTAAAAGGTACAACATAAAATTATTTGGCCACTCAGTACCAATTTTACCCCTTACATGCAAGTGCGTTTCGAAAAATTCACATTCATTCTTTTATAAATGTGTAGTGGCATTTGAAGAAGAAAAAATTACTTAATCGTATTCCTTCACCAATTGTTCTACCTAAAATGTGAATGCCAGGAGGGAGTTACCATGGAATCCATTTCTAGGCTTTTTCAACACTTAAATAGCAGCAGTATTAAGGGAAATGTCAAGAGTCATGCATCACAGTTCTAATATCTTCCCTGGAAGACTTTATATGTTTTAGGAAATACTATATCTCATTTCCATTAAACGAAGTCTAAAATCCCTCATTTCAACTTCCTTATTTGTCAATCATTTGTATAGTTTTTTGTTGATCATGTGGTATGAGAGTAATTAAATTCAACTAGGACTTTCTTTGCTTCCACTCCCATGTTTCCCTGCTATGTGTTTCCCTTATGTGTCTCTATCATTTTTGAGACATATGTTCTTGTCCAAAAGTTTAAATGTCATTTTTTATTTTGAAAGAGTGGAGGGTGGAACACCAGTCCCTTTCCCTTCCTCCTCTATTCAACCATCAGATAAGGATTAGTTGAATAATGCCTTATCTCAGAATTCCATAAAGGATATGATTTTGTTCCTCAAACAAGTTTTTAAAAAGACATTTCCAAATAATTCATAATGGATATCTTGAGAGAACTAAGGAAATACCAGTACTCCAAATGGACCCAAGAGTTACAGTTAAGGAATTTTTTCACCTTAACTCAAGACATATGAGCTACAGGTTTCTAGACAACTGGTTGTATGAAGAATCCAAGAAATTGTTTTGGACTGGATTCTCAAAAAAAGGAAGTTAAAAAGTAGTTTTGAGATCACACTTGTAGAGAGAGGGTACTTTCTTTTGGTTTATAATTTCCAAGGATAGGAAATTTTTTTTTGATGATGGTTCATGGTTTTAAAACCAAAAGGGAATTTTCATGAAATTCTAGGAATCGACATTTGATCCCAGAAAAGAGAACCCAACTAAGTTAATTTGACCCAAGTTAATTTAACCATATACATATTCCTCACCAAAGCCAGTGACCAGCCAAGCCAAAGTGAGAACGTGGATGACCAACATGCATAGTCGCATTTGGTCCCATAGCATCACCAACTCAAAATAAAGAAAAAATCCATCCACACCAAGAGCATAAAATCACCATACATAGCAATAAAATATAGTAGTATTATCCAAAAACCCTCTCTCAGAGTGATGGAATTTAAAAAACAAATAAAAAAGATCAAATAATTTCAAAACACTATCATGTTGAGTGCTTATTAGGAAGCAGGTCTCATACCTTGCCAGATATCTGGTTTGGAATAGTGAAGCTAAGAATAGCTTTCAGTCCTGGCGTCGGTTCATCAATTGTGACAGTTGCAAATAACTAATTGGAAAAAAAACGTGTTAATACATACTATCGTATTCCCAATCAAGTAAAGAAAACAAGTAAAGTTACTAACTCCATAATGAACCGTAAATGAAGCTACTTCAATCTAGGAAATGATATATATGAGAAAAGATTGAAAATCACCCTTTAGCAAACCAAGTATGTTTCATTAAGTAGAACAATATAATTGTACTGTAAAACTACAAAAATAAAAGTTAATGATACTCAATGCAACTATGCATAAAACTATAGCAATACCATACATTGGATTTTGTGTCCACTTTAATATTAGTTGTAATATTTTTATTTTTCAACTTTGTTGTGAGGTCCCCAAGAAAAACCTCCCCTTTCTTGGTGCCAGTGTATGTAAAGACCTTTTTGTTAGAGCCATGCAAGCGACCCAACTTTAAGTTCTACAAAGCCAGAAAATTAGTTGGAATTGTGCACCAGCACACTGGCACTCATTATGGAAACAACTGAATATTATTCAATCAATAGATTAATCAAATTTTAACTAAGAAAAATGAAAACAGCGTACCAATCCAATGGGATCATAGCCTTATTAAACTAAACTTTTGGTCAACAAGAAAATCCTTATAAAGAAGATCTGCATATCACAAGAATTGCATTGTTAAAAATAACAGAAATAGACATTATAAAAGGATGCCAAAAAAAACTGAGACCAACTAAAATCATTCCAAGTCCATTTTAGATCATTTAAACCTCTGCAATGCAACATTATCTTTTCTTACAGCTGAAATTTGCTGGTATTTATAAAGAGTTGATGAGTGTTGAATCTGCTCATCACACACACTTTCAAAAAATTGTACTATCAAGTCCCCGAGCCTCTGACCGGCGAAGAGGATGCGACCAACACCAATGCATACGGGCAAACAGCCCCAAGAACATGGACAGACATGAAAAAAGTCCCATAACCAGGAACAAGAATAAATGCTGAAATTAAAAGCTTAAACATAATGCATAACAGGATGCATAATCCATCATATAAAGATCCATAGCATTCAACATTTAGCGGAAGAAAATAGTCACATTCCATCATTCAACATATTCATCATAATTCATGAAACAGTAGATTAAATTGCAGAGATGAAATAGTCAACAACACTTATCTTTTGATGACGAACTCATCCGCAACCAGCTACGTCGCTGCAACGTTCCACCCAACCATAGGCCAGCGTTCTCATGAATCTCTCAGAAACACTGCCACCCCTGAGCTGGGCATGATTTCTCAAGGATTAAGGGTCAATGCAGGCTTACACATAGCCAAGGTTTTCCAACACATAGCCAAACCCACACCATAGGGTTCACCAGGTTGTCAAGCAGCTAGGATAGGCTAAATGCCAAGCTGGTGGCCTCAACACCAGTCTTCTCATGCATACCCAGCCTCTAATCCCACTCACACAGTCCGAATACCAACCACTGCATACCCGCAGCAAACAACCCATTCACGGCTCTGTGATGAAGGCAAAGACAACCAGGGACAGTCCCAAAAAAAAGAGGAAACGTAGCTCAAGCCCACAAGACAACTCATATTTGTTCTTGGCCCTAGCGTGGCCAACACAACTCAACAGCAACCCAAAACCAGGGTACATCAACAGCACAATGCACAATGAAAATGATGGCAGCTTTACACAGTCCCAAACAGGGAAGAAGGAGAACTCCCAGCATAGCCATGGGAAACTCAGCCAACGAATGTGCCAATCAACAACCAATCCCAACATCCAAAATCCCCCAGCACCACAGTTCCCCAATGGATAAGAAACATAACTCCCAACATAGGTGAAAACTCAGCCAATAGACATCGGAATCAACAGCCAACGCACAATGAAAACTATGGCAACTTCACACAATCCACAAAATAGAGACATCGTTGATGACAGAAAATGGCTCACTAGGAATCCATAGCGGCCAAAGACGTAATTGGGCACCACAGCCAACAAAATGCGGGGAAGACAATAGTCCCAAAACAAAATCAGTGAGCATGACTGACAACATGGGAAAACGACTCCAACAGTCTGTGCGTGAGGGAAACTTGCACCAAATCGCAAAACATAGAGGAAGACTTGTGCATGAGGATAATGAGCAGAATATGGTCCCTATGTGAGGATGAGCAGCTCTTCCTATGTGCACGGATGAACCAACAAATGCGAGGAATGAATAGACAATGGCTCTGCATGAGGAAAACCAGCGCAGAATCCCTGCGCATGAGAAGGAAGGACGCGGCCATCCCAGTGTGAATATGAACAGACCACAACAATCAGCAAAAGGTGGAGAGCTCGACCGACTGCCTGCATGAGGAGGAAAAATAGAAGCGGTGGGAAGAGTGGAGACCAGGCGTGAGAGAAACGATGGTTCTGCTACTGGGCATGTGTACCGTCTGAACTGACAGCATCCTGCCAAACCGACGCCTCCCCATGCCCACGCTTCCTCAAGCAATAACTGCCCTCAACAACTTAAAAAATTAATAAAGAGGGTGGATGAAACAAGGGAAGATGGAAAATCAAACAAGGCTCCCCCCCCAAAGACCAAGGTTGACATCCCCCCACACCCTTATCCTTTGGAATCATGCCCTTTTCATTTCAACGTTGCAATGCCATAGCTGGTTGTGGGTTTATTTTTAATTGATGTGCGTGTTTACATGATGTCGAATTATAATGTGTCGGATAGCACGATATACCATCGACAACTATCCCCATTGCCGAAACATACACAACCAAATCGATGGTGGGGATTTTGCCTTTAGCTCCTCACCACGATTAATTACAATATATACATCATGCAAACGGGGTCAAAACCGGGGTGTTACATTCTCCTCCCCCTTGGAATAACACCGTCCTCGGTGTTCCAATATATAGGAATACATATACAATACATATACAATTGCACATCAAAATTTCAACATTTTGCAAATATGTTCCACGTTCAATTATTCACTTTGAACGTTCAAGACCAAGCCCGTCGGCTTCCATGAACTTCTCCTGCTGGTTCTCAGCTTTTAGCTTATCCCGAAGTCTAGGAACTTTGCGACTGCTACCCTCTTCATGTTCCCTCATTGGGCAGTCCCGGCGTAAATGATGTCCTCCGCATTCCCAGCATTTCACTGGATGCTTTATCTTTACCTGCTCAGTTTCCTTTGAGTCTTCATGCCTGGACCGTTTCCCAATGGGTTGCTTGGATGAATGTCCCATCGTTGATCCACCTTCCTTTCTCTTGCCGATTGCTCCCAGAAGGATTTTCACCTCCATTTGCAAACCAATAGAGTCTTGCAAAATCTAGTGGTTCATTTCATTCTACCTTTTCTGTATCTTAAGCATCTCCCGAAGATTTTCTTGGGTCTTGGCAATCATTTGAAGGAGACTTCCAGCCAGGTCCAACAACTTTTGATCTACTGCCATGATCAATGTGCACCACCTGGTTTCACTTTTCTCACCCGTGAAATGCACCATTGAAATTCTATCAGACCAAGCATAATATAGACATTAAAATCAGTTAGTTAATTACCCAATCGGCATGACAGTCCAAGTCTTATCAAAGAGACTTTCATATTTTTCATGCCTTCCCAACAGGCACACAAGCTCATTCATGTCCATTCTTGGGCAGGGAATTAACTATTCCAGCATTCATAATTAACTTTAAGCAAATACACACATTCCATTTTCAGTCATACATGCATTCAACAATCTTTTGTTTTCACAATGCATATATATATATATATAATTAAAAAGGGCAAGAGAGAGCAGCAAGAGTTTTTCCCCTCTTTGTTTTGTTCCATCCTGGAACCCACACCACTGCAATGGCTTTTCATGCTCTCAGCCTTTTTCACTTCACCGTGAATGCTGGACCAATCTCTCTTGGTCATGACGCTTAGTGTCTTCGGTCTATTCCAGACCTCTAAACCATGGAGTCTCTCCACATGGTTTGTCTCAACTGCTAGGAACCTCACGGTCTCACTAGCACCTTTTTCATTCCCGCTCATTCCGAGCTTTCCAGGACAGTCACATGTCCACATGCACCTTTAGGATGCTCTCATAGTCCTCACTTCCAGCGATACCTATATCCAAACATTGAATAGATTCACATGTTTAGTTTATTCTCATCAGTTTTATCTCTAAAAAAAGAGTTTAAAACATCATAACCAAATCATATACACATGTATATTCATAAACAAAATAATAAAATACTTATCTGTATTGTACGTTTCCTCATTCGTCCACAGGATCCTACTTCGCTTTGCAAGCCTTGGGATTGCCTATGGACTTGGATGTTCGGTCAGCACGCAGGCTACCCTACAACATCCTTTTATATATATCAGGCATAGTCAATCCAACCTACATTTGGGTTTATTAGACCGTCCAGCCAAGCCAATATACAATTGGGTTTATCAGGCTGCTGCCAATCAAGCCAATACACTGCTGGGTTTACCAGGCTACTCAGCCAAGCCAGCTATCAGTTGGGTTTATTAGCCTACCAACAAATCACCTGCACTTATATCATCAATCAATCATCAGCCAAGCCAACTAACAGTTGGGTTTATCAGGCCATCAACAATAACACATACAATTATACCAATAATAACACATATATCAACAATAACCCTTACTCCGCAACCCCTCACAACAACCATTTACCTTTTACCTTTTACCTTTTTACCTTTTACCTTTTACATATCCATACAAGCAATATAAACAAACTCATCAGCGTTCTTGCTCTAAAAACCGTAATCATATTTCATATCATTCACTATCAAGTATTGAGACACCAGGAGTGCGTCCACTCCCTAGGGTGTAATCAATATTGAAAACCCTTTCATGATCCGACATCGGGAAAGTGTGCACCCTTTTCCGATGTTAGCCGTGTAGGCCCTAGTCATACTCAAGCAATCGGTCATAATGGAAATAAAATCAAAACATGTTCTGCATATTGAATTCAACAATCAAACATGCATATTCTTAGCAAGGGTCATAGAACACTTATCCATTTGTTGACGCAGTATGCCTTTGTTAAGGAGGAATGGGGGCTCCTTCTCTCAGTTAACAATCCCTCGGTTTTCCATCCCAACTCCTTTTCACATTTCATATTCACAAATGTCTTACCGAGATAATTTATACCATCTCACTCATGTTGCTACCAAAGATGTAGTGCAGATGAGACATTTCCAAAATGTCCAATGGCGTTTCACCTGAAACCCATTTCCAAGGAAAAACCTTCCCATGAAGTTTGGCTCTTGCAGGCCATCACACATGATCTTCCTACAACGTGCACCCCTGGCACATTCATCAAATATCCAAACAGTCAATCATTATCTGACAACACAATCCAAATTGATTGTTACATAACCAAGCAATTACATTAGTAATTAAATTCAATAAGAATTTGCAATTATGTCTACTACAAAAATTAGTTTGCTTGGCAATGAGGTGATCCTCCTGTCACAATCTTATACAATCCAAAAGTGATTAGTAGTCATCAGTAATTTCTTAAATTTGAAATTCACAATTCAAATTTAACAACCCATTATGCATACCAACTGGCTTCACAGCCATGATACTCTTCTCATAGGTTTGGCTCTTTCACATGGTAGATTCTGGCATTTGTCATGGTCTTACTCTCATTGCCATGCTCTAAATAATCTACCTGAAACCTGAGCTTCAATCATCCAACACAATCTTATGCAAGCCAATAGTGACTAATAGTTGTCAGCAATTTCTTAAATCCGAAATTCACAATTCAAATTTAACAACCTATTATGCATACCAACTATTTTTACAACCATGAGACTCTTCTCATAAGGTTTGGCTCTTTCACATGGTAGATTCTGGCATTGGTCAGAGTCTTACCTCTCACTACCATGCTCGAAATAATCTACCTGAAACATAAGCTTCAATCAACCAAACACTTGGTAAGTATGGATGCATATAAACTTCTCATTGCTACAACCATCACTAAAGCATTTTCAGAATTTATAAAATTCAAATACTTCCAGCTATTAGTCACATCAATATTACCAAGACTCATGTACTTCATGCAATCATTATCATACTAACATTTGCAAGGCATAGTCACATCATTCATGCAATTAAATGAAATGTTTAGATACTCCTTACTTCACAAGCGTATCATTTGTACCACCTTGCTCTTCCGTAGAGCATTTTCGGTAGCCAATTGATCATGACTATCCTGCATACATAACAGCCTTTGAAATGGTTCCTGAATTGTCATCAATTCATCATTTCAGCCATTAGTTATTCATAATATCACATGCGCTTATCTCAACGCATTCATGCAATGCATCACAACATTTGCACCTATACCTATGCAATCAGTCACTCACACCCTTCATATGCATATGTTCAATGCATGACTACAAGATTCATAAAATATTCTTAATGCATATCCATTCAATGCTACCTTGTGTTGATTCAAGAATACTATGCATTCAACATACCATGCATGGCCTAACCATGACTACTTCATATAGGATGCATTACTATAATCAAAATTGTCAGTACTTACTTTCCTTGGGATACTAAGCTCAATCAATATATACAGGCATGACACCTTTCTATATTCAAATATCCACATGGTATGAGGTCTCTTACCTTTACCATTCCATGGAATTTGTCATAATCAAACTCTTACCTTCATGGGTCATACTTACACCCTTGACATGACCAATTTGGTTGGTCCTTTGTAGGAGATTGCAGACTTTTCTCACCAACTTTTTTTTATTATCCTGGACTTGTTGCTTTATCCCTTCCTCCAAAGGGTTGCTAGTCACATTCATCAGCATCAACAACATATTCAGCTAGGTCCATGTTGTCGTTTGTTTTTCCACTAATACCAACAACAATGCAATAACTATCATTAGTGGTTCATTATAAATGTATAATCCTCAATACCCTACGTATGCAAAGCATTTCCTCATGCATCTAATGTATAAAACTTATAAAATATAATAAGTTAGCAAGACAAGGGTTAATGAATTTTCCCTTTCAAATCCCTCCTCCTTGCATGGAATTTCTCTTCCACACAGCAGATAGTTAGCCTTCATAGTCCTTGCTACCTCTGGGCATGCAACTGTCCAGATTTGTCCATTTGATAGCAGTGCATTTCTCTTTCAAGCAATTACTAGCACCTTTCTGCTCCATGCTCAGATTCTGGTAACTTTACCTTGTTCCATATTGGATAAGCTTTCCAACACCTATCCACATGCTTCATTCCGACCTCGGGTGTGAAAACCACACCACTTCTAAAAATGAAGTTTTTCACCGGTTTTAGGCAAAACACACAACTGCATTTTGGATTGGGTGCCAACTTTAGCCACCTATAGACCCACTGAAAAACAGCTGAAAAATCCCACTGGAAAACAGTCGAAATCTACTGGAAAATCCCCTTTGAAAAACTCAAATTTTCCTCCGCAGAATCGGCTCTCATTTCAACTATCAGTCTGACGTTTCGGCAGTCTAAACCACTAGCTTCTCTACTGTTCATCGGAAATCGGATCTTCTAACCTGTCAGACGGCTAGTTCTCTAAGCTTCCGACACTTCGGCAGTCTGATCTTCATCTTTCATCTGACATTTTCTATACTTAGAAAAAATTTCAATTTTTTTCTCCTTCTTTCCATCGCCACATCGGATGCTCGATCAAGTATCCTTCTCCGACGTTTCGGTGATCTTTCAGAGATCTCCGCCAAAACTGCGGCTCTGACTTCCACTATTTTCCACCGAAACTTTCTCTTCTTTTCTTTCGATTCTTGCTGCCGCATCGGCTACTCAAACGACTAACTTTTTTCGACGGCTCCCATACTTAGACAGATTTTCAACTTTTTCCTCTTTCTACTTTCTTCCGTTGACGGCATTGGAAGTCCTTTTCGCTAACTGAGATGACGTATCGGCTGCTCAAACAGCTAACACCTTTTGATTTACTTCCTGCCGCCACTTGATCGACTCCATTTCCTTCTTTCTGTCGGTGAAATACTTCCTTCCGTAGCCACAATGGCGGGACATCAAACACTAACTTCTTCCGATAGCCGACGAATTCTATACTTAGAAAAAATTTCAAACTTTACTTTCTTGTGGCGTCGGCGGTTGGAGGACTTACCCGTCAGACGCGTAGTTGTTTTTCCATCCGCAACGGCGGGCGCTCGAACAACTTTCTACTTCGGATGGACGTTGAACACTCAGAAGATTTTTTTCAAAATTTCCCTCCAACTGTTCCCGTCGGGCGCACTTTCTCCTAACTCTTCCGCTATAGCAGAAGTCTAGTCCACTAAGTGTTCCGACTGAACTGACTGTTCAACACTTCGACAATTTTCTTTGCATTTTCAGTCATTCAAATCTGCTCTCTGCTGGGCATAGAAGGTAATTCTACCTCTATCACTGCACCTTGGTGGTCCATGCAGGCCCATGCTGCAACATGAGCTCTGATACCATGCTGTCACGTCCCCGAGCCTCCGACCGGCGAAGAGGACGCGACAAACACCAATGCATACGGGCAAATAGCCCCAAGAACATGGACAGACATGGAAACAGTCCCATAACCAGGAACAATAATAAATGCTGAAATTAAAAGCTTAAACATAATGCATAACATGATGCATAATCCATCATATAAATATGCATAGCATTCAACATTCAACATTCAACATTCAGCGGAAGCAAACAGTCACATTCCAGCATTCAACATATTCATCATAATTCATGAAACAGTAGATTAAATTGCAAAGATGAAATAGTCAACATCACTTATATTTTGATGAAGAACTCATCCACAACCAGCTACGTCACTGCAACGTTCCACCCAACCATATGCCAGCGTGCTCATCAATATCTCAGCAACACTGCCACCCCCGAGCTGGGCATGATTCCTCAAGGATTAAGGGTCAATGCAGGCTTACACATAGCCAAGGTTTTCCAACACATAGCCAAACCCACACCATAGGGTTCACCAGGTTGTCAAGGAGCTGGATAGGCTAAATGCCAAGCTGGTGGCCTCAACACCAGTCTTCTCATGCATACCCAACCTCTAATCCCACTCACACAGTCCGAAGACCAACCACTTCATACCCGCAGCAAACAACCCACTCACGGCTCTGTGATGAAGGCAAAGACAATCGAGGAGAGTCCCAAACAAAAGAGGAAATGCAGCTCAAGCCCACAAGGCAACTCAGAGTTGTTCTTGGCCCTAGCGTGGCCAACACAACTCAACAGCAACCCAAAACCAGGGTACATCAACAGCCCAATGCACAATGAAAACGATGGCAGCTTTACACAGTCCCAAATAGGGAAGAAGGAGAACTCCCAGCATAGCCATGGGAAACTCAGCCAATGGATGTGGCAATCAACAACAAATCCCAACATCCAAAAGCCCCCAGCACCACATTTCCCCAATGGATAAGAAACAGAACTCCCAGCATAGGCGAAAAATCAGCCAACAGACGTGGAAATCAACAGCCAACGCACAATGAAAACTGTGGCAACTTCACACAGTCCACAAAACAGAGACATCGTTGATGACAGAAAACAGCTCACTAGGAATCCATAGCAGCCAAAGACGTAATTGGGCACCACATCCAACAAAATGCGGGGAAGACAACAGTCCCAAAACAAAATTAGTGAGCACGGCTCACAGCATGGGAAAACGAATCCAACGGTCTGTGTGTGAGGGAAACTTGCACCAAACCACAAAACATAGAGGAATACCTATGCGTGAGGATAATGAGCAGAATATGGTCCCTGCATGAGGATGAGAAGCTCTTCCTATGCGCACAGATGAATGAACAAATGCGAGGAATGAACAGACAATGGCTCTGCGTGAGGAAAACCAGCGCAAAATCCCTGCGCGTGAGAAGGAAGGACGTGGCCATCCCAACGTGAAGATGAACAGACCACAACAATCAGCAAAAGGTGGAGAGCTCGACCGACTTCCTGTGTGAGGAGGAAAAACAAAAGCGGTGGGAATAGTGGAGACCAGGTGTGAGAGAAACAATGGTTCTGCCGCTGGGCATGTGTACCGTCTGAACTGACAGCAGCCTGCCAAACTGACGCCTCCCCATGCCCACGCTTCCTCAAGTAATAACTTCCCTCAACAACTCAACAAAACAATAAAGAGGGTGGATGAGACAAGGGAAGATGGAAAATCAAACAAGGCTTCCCCCCCCAAAGACCAAGGTTGACATCCCCCCACACCCTTATCCTTTGGAATCATGCCCTTTTCATTTCAACGTTGCACTGCCGTAGCTGGTTGTGGGTTTATTTTTAATTGATGTGCGTGTTTACATGATGCCGAATTATAATGTTCCGGATAGCACGATATACCAACGGCAACTATCCCCATTGCCGAAACATACACAAGCAAATCAATGGTGGGGCTTTTGCCTTTAGCTCCTCACCACGATTAATTACAATATATACATCATGCAAACGGGGTCAAAACCGGGGTGTTACATGTACATTTATAGAATGCCTACTGATAGAATTAAAATCAAACAAACCTTCATTGACAATTTTACATTGTTGTTAACTTGGGCTTTCACCCAAATGAACATATTGATTTATTAACTTCTAGATACCATGTGGAAGAAAGAATTGCCTATAGAACATAAGTTGTTTAGGGTATAAGTTTTACCAATTTGACATGTATATCATTGAAAACATATATTAGAGAAATTCTAAAGGCATGCATTACTTTGTAATAAAGCTATAATCATCACAAGACTTCCTCGGTAAGAATGTTGACATCTGCTGCTGTTGGGACCAGGGTCAATTGCATAGTGAATTTGTAACATTAACAAAGCTCGGTGGGAAGGTTATTTCTGAATGGTATTGATGCTTGCATGGAAGAGTCATTATTATGTCCCCTCCCTCATATTCCACATGACATATGACACACCTAGAAAATGATGTGGAATATTTGAGTTAGTTAAGAAATATATAATTAATGTTACTACCACATAATGATCTCCATTCTTTGACAGAAAAAGAAATGTCTATTCTTAATATAAGACCAGAGAAACAATCACATGATGGAGTCACAAGTGCAAATGTAGGAGAATGACAATTCTCATCTTAAATCATAATTAAAATATATTTCAACATACAAATAAGAGAAAACTTACCAAACCATCTACTTTGGACATAAGTCTTATTTTGCTATATACTTAAAATATCAAAATGTACAAATATATTCTTGTTATCAATTTCTCCACCAATGGTTAGATTCCTCTTTTATAGAGAAAATAGCAAGATTCAAAATTTGAACATGAAAAAACATTATAATATCTATCTATACAGTATCTCTCTCTCTCTCTCTGTTGCTATTTAGACAAACACAATTAATAAACAGATTCTTCAGTACAGCTTAGAAAAATCCCAAACTAAATGACAAGATGTAAACTGAGATCTAGTTTGATATTAGTTATCCAAAGCTAAAAACTATGACATGATGGTTTTCCTACATAGATTCAACTATTGAGATCAATCTAAAGTTTATAAAAAGCTTCTTCATTCACCTTGTGAACATATAAGTATAGTTCAAACATTTTTATGCAGGGAATATGTTAAGAAATTGGAAATCAAATATATCAAAATCATGCAAGAAGAAATGAAAATATGTAGCACAGGCACTAAGTTTCTTACTTCTCACAATTGCTTACACTTGGGTTTTGAGGCACATATTTAGATAAAGGCAAAGAGGAAATCAATTATGTACCAAGACCTCTACTCTGTGTCCCAACAACTTAGCTCAAAGCAATGAGATCCTTCCATTGAAGTGGCAAGTTACATATGAGCAGTCATTAAAGATAATCATAGCAATGAGTACATTTGAGCACTCATAAACTTGAATCCTCTGTCAAGGAAAGCCTTGGATTGTTTGTTTGACTGGCATATCAAGTTCATAAAAGGAGAAACACAGGTTGTTTAGGTAAAATAACTGAGTTTACACTAACGTTGAACATTGAAAATGATAGAATTAAGATTTTGAGATGAGAAAATAGTTATTTTGATCATTTCTGAAATGAGGAAACAGTCAAGTGTACTGTAGCCATCTGGAGAAGTTGTCACCATAAATTTTTGCTTATTTTTTCCTTTTTTCTGTTTTTTATATTGGCAATTTAAAGCACTTATTCCAAGTGTTTATGCACTTTCATAATTTCTTAAGCCCTGATGTACAAGTTTGTAGGACATCACTAATTTAGTATAGTGGCCTACACATATTTTTTTATATTGGCAACTTTAACTTACTTCTTCCAAGTGTGGTGGAGTTTATGCACTTTCTGAATTTCTTAAACCTTGATGTACAAGTTTGTAGGACATCACTAATTCAGTATAGTGACATACACATATTTTTGTTCCATAGATCTCTGTAGGATATCAGTGATTAAGTATAGTGTGAACTACACCAATTTTTGTTGCACAATGCAAAGTATGCATTAATGGTTTTATGCTCAGAAGAATGCATCTTATTTTAGTCACCTTTGTACAAATTACCTGCTATTTGCAAAGAGTACATTGTGTAGTTAATGCTCATTAGAGTACATCCTATTGAATTATCTCTATAGTTCATTTTTCCTTTCATGGTGATTACAAACGAGGAGATGACTTCGTCTCTATCCTATCTGTCAGTTTTGGCCCTGATTTTGGATGAGATGACCCCCTTATGCATACAGAATGAAGCAGCCAATAGGCCCTTTGTACAAGCATCAATTCCATTAACACGTTTCTAAATAGCTCATCCCCCAACATCACCCTACATGGATCACATTCAATCCAAATGATTGTGCAGGGGGGAATCCCAATTGTATTATCATTTAAAGAAGATTAATCTCTTGATCAGTGATCAAGTCAAACATTCTTTGAGTGTGTATTGGACCTGCAATCGCTATAGAAATTTCCTAGTTATGACTTAAACTGTGTAGAACATAGACGAGATGTTGAAACCAAAAGCTTAAGCACTGTGGGGAAATCACTTTGGGTTTTTTCCTATGTGGCTAATTATACTCGGTAGGTTGGAAAAACGTACAAGTACATTGGTTGGTAGAAGAATATTTCAATCCCAAGAAATGCAATGTATTGGGTACACTATATGGTAATTTTAATCCATTCTCTAACCCGAAATAAATAAAATTTAGCATGTGATATCAACCTGCTTTTACCTAAAAGCATAAGAGAAATTGACCTGTGTAGGCAACTAAGGTATCCATTCTGAAAACTCTGAGGTCAATAGAATCAGTGAATCCTTATTAAAATCAAAATGGACTATGTAAGTGGCCATCAAGAAGATAAATCTTGAATATTCTGAGAGAACATGGATAGTCAAAGGAGATGCTCTTGGAATGAGGAAATGCACCTACCGAACTGAGATGCTCTTGGAATGAGACGATGCACCTACTAAAATATAGGGTATGAACTAGTGTAGAAGCTAGAAAATAATAGTGTAAAATCTACACCAGCGAGATCCGTTACCTCACATATTTATTAAATCAATTAGTCATATTATTTAATAATTTTAATTATCATTTCTATTTAAAAACTAGTTTCTTATGAACCGTTATTAAGATATTGGTCATATATTCTTAAGACTGTAAATGGATCCAGGGTTCTTTATGGTCATATCCTGGATTGGTTCCTTGTAGTAGGTTTTTTACATAATGTTTTTTTATTAGACTTTGGAATGTGTTTTCGACCTTGCATGGAAGTGGGTTTGACACCAAGGCTTTTAAGTGTTTCTTTGGATTTATTTTTTTATTAATGTGTGGATAATGGAATATATCATTAATAATTTCAAGTTATATTTGTTAGTCCACATCAGGATTCAGGCCATAATGTCCAATGTACATGTTATAAGATATAAATCCCTTCCTATTTTTATTTTGCTAAGGAAGCATTAAAACCATGGTGAATAGTTTGATACGCTCTCTCTCATAAAACTCGCCCATTTGGAAAATACTTAGGCAAGAAATTAGGAGGGGAAGTCATCCTTATATTTTCATATAAGTATAGTTCTCTTGAAAATAGAAAAATTCAATACTTTTTAATAAACCCATTTCTTCCTCCGACAACGTAAGGCATTCCATACAAAAACTTGGTTTGTATATTGGAGCAAAGAAGTGGTCACATAACTGTGCATAATTTCTTTCTACTTATTTTCCTATAAGCTTTGAGAATGAACATGAATAAGGCTTCTATCAATGTTGCAACACTAAATCAAACCTTGGAAAGGGTTTTTGCGCATACGATATCAAGCAAATAAGAATCCATATAAAATGTAGGGAAACTTTCGAAACTTGGCTTCTGAGCCCTTTTTATAGATATTTTAATTGAATAAGATAAAATAGCAGCCCAATCAAATACCGACCCTCTTGTAACAACTAAGAATCACTAGAACCCAAGCATCCTTAAAATGCATGCAATTTAGTTCTCCATACAAGCATCCTTGAAATGCATGCAATTTGGTTCTCCATACAATATGCATATTAAATCCATTACACACACACACACACACACACACACACACACACACACACACACACACACATATATATTAGATTCGTGATTGTATATAATCCATCATTCTTTTAAAAAATATATTTCCCTCAATCCACCAGCCTACTAAGATTTTCTTTGTTTCGTTATTTTTATGAAATTGTTCCACTCATTCAATAATCAATTATGCTTCATGTTCATGCACTCTGTAATACTTCTCCAATTCTGATAATTGAAAAGGAAGAAATGCATTGTTTATTATCATTTACAACTATTATTCTCTTTATATTAGTGTGTTTTATGTTCCATTGTATAGGCGCTCAGCAAGGTAGAACAACGGTTCTAGAAGCAATGTTGTGCAAACGAGATCTCTTAATATTAGAAAAAAAATTATCATTAGTGTTCCTACATGCTGGGTCACTAGGAGGGGTCATATTAGGGTAATCCTCCTATTTGAATCTTCTATACATTTCACCCCTATTGTGAATGGATTCACCTATGTACTAAGTTGACCCTCTCGACAAGTGGGTTAATCTCACAAACTTACACTAGTATACATTTCACCCCTATTGTGAATGGATTCACCTATGTACTAAGTTGATCCTCTCGAAAAGTGGGTTAAGCTCACAAACTTACACCAGTCTAGATTCTCAATCAAATTTTCCTTAAATTTGAATGCATGACAGTAAAAAAAAGAGGAAAGAGGATATGGGAATAAAACGAATTTCCAATGTTTTTCCAAAGCTTGTGAAATCTTGGTATCATTCCATATCCTTTTTTTTCGTGCACACATTTCAAAAAAATACCTTCCTCAAACTCTTTTCCATAGAATTAACCAAGTATATAATAAAATCTAAGCTATTTCCAGATAAAGTAATTCATATCAATATAAGAAATTCATGCATTATCACATATATCAACAATAATACATAATTTAGAGGGGGGGATTGATCTATATAAAATGTAAGGGTAATGTTACAAAACTTTAGATACATGAGTCCCGATGCAACATTCATTTTACCAGATTTTATATTGTTCTTTCTGACCTACAAAAGAATTGTAAAAAATAGGCTAGATCTCAAACTAATGGCTTTGATAGCCTAAAAAAAGATGTGTAACCAATGGTTTTCACATTCTACATGTTTCCCAAGTCTCCCAAAATCCTAATTTCTTGGTTTGCAAAGTGATACTACTGCAGTAGTAGATCCTTCACCTCCTAATCTCTCTCTCCTCATAGTACCCAACCTTCCAACTTTATTACCCATCCTTGCAGGATACTCGAGAAAAAAATTTCTTTCCTCAAAAGTTCTCCTGCGTCACCTTTGAAATTTTGTTTATCAATGCCAACTTTTGTTTATGTACTCATTCAAAGAGGGTTTAATGATATTCTTATGTTTATCCATGCCTTTAAAACAAATGACGAGAAGAGAGCCACTCTCAAATGTAGATAAAATTAAAAACACAGCAAAAAAAAGTTGCACACAATAAGAATATGGATCACACTTTATTCTTAGAATTGAAGGGAGGTAAGGGCGGTAAGCAGGTCTTACATCCCAGTTTTTTTGGTTCTTTCCCATCAAATAATTGGAGGTCCTAGTACTAGCCTGCTTTAATGTCACCACCAACCAATCCTACCCCAAATCTTGTTCAATAGCCACCTAAAACGTCACCTATTCTTGCTCAGCATGCACTCAATCCTAATAATAGATAGGTTCATCCTATATACAATAATGAAACGGCCAATTTTGAGGCCCATCCCCTTAACTCTATTGAGTTCAATGATATAAATCTTCGTTCAGAGAAGATAATTTAAAACCCTCCAACACCGATCATAACTTAACATCACGATAATTATATGAATTTAGGAACATCAGCCTAGAGGATAAAATATGGAAAAGGAACAAGATCCAAAAGAATAAATACTATATGTTCCTCCCTATCCTTAAAGGCTAGAACCAAAGAAGCCTGACAAACCAGAGAATGTCCTTCTTGATGAGCTAAAAAACCTTTGTGTTAAGATTCCTCTCCTTGAGGACATTAAGGAGATACCAATCTACAATAATTTGATTAATGAATCTTGTATTAAGAGACCATGAAGGATAAAAATATAATGCATAAGGCAAAAGGGAAATAACGCATAAGGCATAAGGAAATTTATACAACGCACAAGGCATGAGATAAAATATATAACGCACAAGGCAATTTATTTTTACGAATGGCTTGTTTTTCAAATGGAAAACATAGGGTTTGATGGCGGTGAACAATTTGACTTTAGGGTGATTGTGTGGGTGTCTGTATGTGATCTTAATCATAGTCTTCATTTCTGGGCACTGTAATATCCCTAACCTCACAAAGAGAGGGCAATTCAAGGGAAGGGAAGTTCAACTTTTAAAGTATAATATGAACACAGTCTTTTCAGCTTTTCCATACCAGTATAAATCCATGCTAAATAAATATTTCTTCTGCATAGAGAACTTGTTTTTTATAATTCCAAATCAGAATTATTTGACCAAAACTAGAGCATGCTCAATTATTCTAGGGTACTCACCAATTTCAGGGAATTCTGTTAGCCTATGCGTGACCTCTGCAAACCCTCCTCTACCTCTGCAAACCCTAACCATTGCAAACCCTCCTCTGCCTCTTCAAATTGTCTTTTGCCTTTGCAAACCTTGACCACTGCAAACCCTCCTCTGCATGACCTCCGACAGCACCTATCACGACCTCCTCTATGTGACCTCCATCAAACCTCCTCTGCGTGACCTCCTAATGTGGTTGTATATTGTGTCGTCTCTG
>LPNX010064219.1:499107-573999 GCA_001517045.1 Pseudotsuga menziesii
GGAGGAGGGATCCACCATATATTCATCATATCAAGGGTATCAAGGACCCCAACACCACCAATCAAGTGGGAACAAAGAATTTTTAAAGAATATCATCATCATATTCAATGTCTCCATATCATTAAAAACATATCCAATGGTTCCGCTATATATCTTCATCACCATAAGAGTACCAACACCCTAAAAGAGGGCTACAAATACCTCACCACTGTTGATGTAATTGTAAATTCAAAATGTAGTCACTTGTATTTCTTATGTATTGTACCCCGATGTTTATTCTGAGAAGTGTTTATAATGTAATTGAGTCATTTCATGCCCTGATGTTCTAATCAAGAGTTTCTATAATGTAAACAAGTCATGTTAAGTCCATGTGGGTAACCCTCCTATTGTTCAAGGGTTAAATTCCCCGTAGTTCTGGGGACCTAGGGTTGTTAGACTCACCTAGTGAAGTCATCCATAGTGAGTCATTGTCAAGTCCGGAATTAGTATAAATAGAGAGTGAGTCTCTCTATTTAACACACACTCACTCACACTCAATTGTAACACATAGCTAAGGGAGAAGAAGTTGTTGGGGCTAGAAATAAAAAGGCTACTGCTGTCGGGAGATCATCTTACTGTTTTGGGTTTTACTTTTGGTGCTGATTCTATCTGTGAGGAAGTTGTGGGGTTTTATCCATTTATGGTTTCCCTAAGGAAAAACACTATGTTCATTGTCTCTTGTGTTTGATTGATGTGCTTGCTATTCTCTAGGTTAAAGATCCTAATATAATGCTAGCTTAATGTTAAAAATCTAACATGGTATCAGAGCTAACCTAAGAAGAAGACACTATGGAGCTGCGGGACCTAGGGATTCCTACTTTTTGGATCTCTATCCATAGTTTTTCAGCAAAAGAAGGTTGGGCTGACTCTCCTCCCTAAGGCGCATCTTTCTATCGAAGCAGAATCCAATTTTTAGTTTTTTCAATTTTGGACCCAACACTACTGCTGGAAATTAGGGCTTTCCACAGAAGTGGAATTTTTGAGTGAGCCCAGGCATGGATTGATCTCCTCCTCAAAATCAAATTTTAGAGATCAAGATCAAAGCATTTGGTTGGACAGAACTCTGGAAAATTCAAACCCTAATCTGCTCTTGAACCAGCACTACAGAAATTTAGCTCCAAATCCAGATCCAACATCTTGACCTGGTAAGATCTAAATATTTTGTATTTCCATTTGAGGTTCTTAGTTAATATGTCTCATCATACCAAGATTGATGAAAATCTTGAGGGAGCTGATAACTTTCGAGCCTGGAAGTATAGGATCTCCCTGGTCCTGGAAAAAAATGAGATGGAATCCTACATTAATGAGGAGGTTCCAGTTCCAGAGGAAGATGAGGCTAAGGCCTTACATAAGAAGAAGTTGGTTATGGAAAAGAGGATTATTGTTGATTCAATCAAGGATCACCTCATACCAGAAAAAGATTTGGTCCATGACACAATAGAGCCAAAAGAACTTTGGCATAGAAGGCTTGCACATGTGCACTATAGAGTACTACCACTTGCAAGACAATTTGTTGAAGGTCTTCCTGAAATTCAAGCAAAACTTGAAGGAGTCTACAAAGGATGTGCGAAAGGAAAGAACACAAAGAAGACATTTCCAAGTAGCGAAAGCAAAGCAAAAGGAATCTTGGAAATCATTCACTCCAATGTATGCGGTCCAATGTCATCTTGTTCTTTAAGTGGGTATGTATACTATGTTCCCTTTATTGATGATTATTCTAGGAATAAACGGATATACTTTATGAAGAACAAATATGAATTTTTCGGCAATTTCAAGGAATTCAAAGCCTTGATCGAGCACCACACAGAAAAGAATATCAAGACCTTTCGATCAGATAATGGTGGAGAATTCACATAAAATGAATCCAAAGAGTTATGCAAAGATTCAGGGATTAAGAGGGATTTATCCACTCCATATAATCCACAACAGAATGGGGTTGCATAAAGGAAGAATAGAACTATCATGGAAGTTGCAAGAGCAATGCTTCATGATCAAGATCTTCCCATGCATTTATGGGCAGAAGCTTCCAGAATAGAGGTGTATGTACAGAATCATACTCCACATAGAGCAATCGAGAATAAGAAACCTGAAGAATTATTTTTCGGTAAGAATCCAGAAGTCATCTATCTCAAAATATTCAGTTGTCCAGTGTACATACACATTCCGAAAGAAAAGAGGACAAAGTTAGATCCTTCAGGAAATAAGGGTATATTTGTGGGATACTCTAAAATCTCGAAAGCTTACAGAATATACTTCCCAGGATTCAAGAATATCGACATCAGCAGGGATGTAACATTTGACGAAGACTCAGCTTACAAAAAATCCAGAAAGAGACCTGCTGAAGATCCTAAATAAACAGAAGCACCCAGAATTCATGACATAACCATGAACGAAGAAACTCAAGAAGAAGATCAAGAATTCGAAGAACCTTAAGAACCTGTAGATCCACCTCAGCAAAATAATCCTCACAAGAGGAAACCTTCTTGGGTACGAGAAGCTATCCAAGGTGCAGAAAGATATGGGGCTCCAGAAGAGAATCACAGAGAAAGAAAGAGGACCAGGTCCTACTCCGGGTATGTAGCTTTATTGTGTGACTTTATCAATAAAGAACCTTCCAACTATGAAGAAGTGGCATAACGGAAAGAATGGAAGGATGCCATGATTGAAGAGTTTCAATCGATCATGAAGAATGATGTTTGGGATGTTGTTCCAAGACCAGTAGGGAAGTTTGTTGTAACTTCCAAATGGATCTACAAGATCAAGCATGTTGCAGATGACAGCATAGAGAAATATAAAGCAAGATTCATGGCTCATGGCTTCTCACAGAAATAAGGAATAGATTATGAAGAAACCTTTGCACCTGTAGCCAGATACACTTCCATCAGATCAGTACTTGCTCTATCTACAGTGATGAAATGGAAGATACACCAAATGGATGTCAAGACTGCTTTCTTGAATGGTGTAGTATAAGAGGAAGTGTATGTGGAGTAGCCACTCGGTTTTGAGACACATGATAGGGAGTCTCATGTGTGTAGATTGAAGAAATCCCTGTATGGTTTCAAACAGGCACCCAGGACATGGTACGATAGAATTGATGGCTTTCTACCCAGTTTGGGCTTTACCAAAAGCAAAGCAGATTCCAACCTTTACTACAAGGTTGAATATGGCAACCCAGTGATGCTACTACTATATGTAGATGATCTGTTTGTAACAGGTATGGATGGGTTGATTGTTGATACAAAGAGAAATCTTACTGCCAAGTTCAAAATGAAGGACTTGGGTATGATGCACTATTTTCTAGTCATGGAGGTGTGGCAGAATGCGGATGGAATCCCCCTCGGACAAGGGAAGTATGTAGTAGAGATCCTGAAGAGGTTCGGGATGATGGAATGCAAGGCCATGCCCACACCTATGGAATCAAACCTGAAGCTATTGAGTGATGCTTCATCAGAAGCGATTGATGCTATAATGTATTGTTAGATGATTGGGTCCTTGATGTACCTGATGAATATGAGACCAGATATATACTTTGCTATGAACACCTTGAGCCAGTTCCTGACAGATCCGAGACATGTTCACTTACTTGCTGCAAAGCATATTCTGAGGTACATGAGGGGTATAGTTGATTATACGCTCAAGTATGATGCGAATCAGAAGATTAACTTGGAGGGTTATGTTGATTCAGATTGGGTAGGTAGTGCCATCGATAGGAAGAGCACTTTAGGTTGTTTCTTTAGTATGGGATCAGGTGTGATCTCTTGGTTTAGTAGGAAGCAATCTTGTGTGGCACTGAGTACAGCTAAAGTAGAGTATGTCGCAGCTTGTTCATCTAGTTGTGAGGCAGTATGGTTGAGGAAGCTACTATCTGATTTATTTGATCTCCAGTTGGATGCTACTTGTATATATTGTGACAACCAGAGTCGTGTTAAGTTGTCGGAGAACCCAGTGTTCCATGACAAGTCGAACAATATCAAGATCAAGTATAACTATATCAGGGATATGGTGCAGAGAGGAGCAATGAAGCTCCAATATGTTGCGACGGATGAACAAATAGCTGATGTGTTGACAAATCCATTAGCCGGAGTGAAGTTTGAGTACTTCAAGAAGAAGCTTGGTGTTCTCCAAATCGAGGTTCCCTCCAAAGGGAAGTGATGAGTCCATGAGCCATTCTGACATGGTGATAGGATAGGATTGGTTCCTTCCATGGTCAGATGTAAGGGCTGAGCCATTCTGTCATGGTGAGAGGATTGGTTCCTTCCATGTCATATGTGAGTGCTGAGCCATTCTGATGTGACTATTGGATTGGTTCCTACATGATCAAATATAAGCTCTGAATGCCATTCTTGTAATGGAGGCACCTGGTCAGTTACCAGGAAAGCTTAGTCTGGGACTGAGGGCCATTCTGATGTGACTGTAGGATTGGTTCCTACATGATCAAATGTGAGTGTAGAGCCTTTCTAACATTTGTTGTCATATGTAAGTGCAGAGCCCTTTCGGCATGGAGGATTACTTCTTCGCATGGTCGAATATAAGTGTTGAGCCTTTCTAACATTGGTTGTCAGATATGAGTGTTGATCCTTTCTGACATTGGCTTTCTGTTGTGTCCCTGTTCAACAGCCTTAAAAAAACATTATTTCATCAAAAAAAATTGTATTTTGTTTTGATGAAATGTTTGAATTTCATATAGCAAACCTAAAGAATTGACAGCTACTGAAATGGTGACATTCCAGAAGCTACTGAAACAATGAAATTAAATTTTTTTAAGGAAAACCTTTGCGAACTATGGATTTGTTGACAAAATCACTACTTTGAAATTATTATTTTGAGTGGATTTGCATTGAAAATAAAGGGATAAGTGTTAATAATTTCTCATAACCTAATCTTGAAATCTTATCCAAATATTTATCGTTTGATTTTAGTAGGTGATTTTGTTATCGTCAATATTAATAAGGTTTTGAAATTGGAAGGTTGATTATTGTATTTTGGCACCTTATAAATGGATAATTTTGATTCAATTATTCAACTTGATAATTTTGGTTCATGAAACAATGGATATTGGAGGATAAAACCATGCATTCAAGTTAAGAGTTTGAAAGATATATTACTAAGCCTATCCTATTATTTTTGCTACATTATTAAAATTGTTGAATAAATAAAGATCAAATAAGTATCTTTTCAATTAATAAACTTTTTTTTTTATTTATACAAAATAAATAAACCTTTTAATTATTTTGTATAAATATAATGTATAAATAAAGTTCTTTGATCTTTTTAATATTTACCTAGAATATTAGGTATAATTGACACTTTATTCTAATTCTATCATATTTGCAAAAGTACCATTATCTCAAACCAGGAATCAACGTGAACTTTATAAAGGACTTTATAAATGTTAAATATTTTAATGACTCTTTAGTCACCTTGACACATAAAAATATTCATTAACGGTTTTATTTAATCATTGGTTAATGTGTCTTCAAAGGGAAATCATGATTAATTCAACGTTGAAAAAAAAAGGGAATGGTGATTGGGGCTTGGATCACTTCAGCCTAAATCTGTTACAACATGAAATTGCAACGTCAAGTTGCTTCATTCCGATTTTAAGGTGGATCATTCCATTTGTCACAAAGATGAATATCATCAAAACTTTGACGTGCAATAATTGAAAGGAATAACGCCACGTGTCGATTGAAATTATGTTCCCACATTTAGTTATGTTTGGTTTAAAAATTTATATGCATTTTGAAAACTCCAACACAGTTGGATTCATGCCAACGCATTGAGATTATTTCCACAAGATCGCCAGCGTTAGAAGACAATCTTGCTAACTGAATGCTAGAAATGGTTACCAAGTTATTTGATTGCAGTGATATCTTCAGAATTTTAATGAGAATCACCTCATAATAATGCCATTAACCAAAATCACCAAGTTTGAGGAAGGAAGATGTTGCCATGTTGCGATATTTTCTGCCGTAAAGTTTCATTTTCATTAGTAAGCATTGAAGACATAAACCCTATTAACGCCACATGTTGACCAACGAATACCATCAATATCAATGCCATCGCATATATGAAGGAGGTGCCAGAAAAAACCGAAGGGATCACAGTGATCTTCTCTACCTGATCGCGCTGGTTTTAGGTGCTCATCGATAAAAATATATTTCTGTTTAAAAAAAACTGATAGAGGGAGATCAATTCTGGATGCCACAATCGGATTATGTTGTAAATGCTTTACAAACAAATTTCATGAAAACGTGGGAAAGGGAGATGATTTTACTTTTATTTTCTTATTATGTCCTTTTATTAGATTATTTTTACAAGTCTTTCATCTCTTTATGTGAGCGATTGGATCATTTTTATGCAGGTTAATAAAATAACGAGCATATAGTTACCAAAATGCGTACCAAACAGGCAGGCATTTTTCCGGGCTTCACTGCTCATAAATGGAGACAGATCTCAAAAATCTGCCACATGGGTTTTCTCCAAAACGGGCCCATTTATCTTTACTTAGGCATATTTTCCAAGAAAGTGATGGATTCTAAGATATTTTTGGGATCCTCTGAACACAATTTTTGCAGTTACAGCCGGCAAAGAAACGGGTCTTTCCATAAATTCGCCAGAGCAAACCTCAATTTGGATTTCATTTTTTCTGATCTGTGTTTATTTAAGCAAATTGGAATTTGATTGAGAGGAGGGGGGCTCAGAGGACGGTGGGAGATTTGTCTTTCACAGTGCAAAGAGCAGAATGGGAGTTGCATTGAACAGGCCAGCCAGGTTTTTTTCTTGATGTTCTGATTGAGATGCTTCCAGTGAGGATTCTTTGAGGTCGATAGCTTGGGAAATGCGAAGACAAGACTACTGTTTGATCTACCTGTGGCTGGAGGCATTTTGCAGTTAGCAGCTGCAATATTTTAAACCGGTGATACTTATATATGATTACAGTATTCTACTTTGCATATATTTTCATGGTGCCGCTTGGTTTTGTTGATTTTCCCACATTATTTATGTTTGTTATGGTTTCTTTAAAAAATCATGAAGATATATCATGTATAGTGATCGACTTATACTATTTTGATTTTGCTGATATGTCATGCTGTGAACTTGATGATTGACATCATAACATATGTGATATATTGTGATTGCTGTGTGGTCTTGTTAATATCTGAATTTCTTTTAATATTTTCAAGAGTATTCATGCAGTAGTTCCATTGGCAGAATTTGATTATAGGTTATTATTCTCTTCGCTCCCGATCGGGATAGGATTGTTTAGAATAGATTAATAGTAGCTTTTCTTCTATTTGAAAAAAAAAAAATCTTCTGAGCCAGAACGTTGTATTTACATCAATGGCAAGTCATTTTCTGCTTTCATGAACAATGTATATATGTTTATAATGCATTTTTGTAATTCATTTAACATGTTAATATTTAATTAATTTTTTATTATTATATTATAAGTTAAATTGATTAAGTAGATTTAATTCATAGATTAATTTAGTAATATTATTAATTCATTAGTAATCAGATTAACTAGTTTAATTTGTACATACGTAGGTATTTTGTAGATTTAATTAACCAGAATAATAGCTTAGTTTTATTCATAGACTTTTAGGCTAACAGAGCCTTTAAACCTGTTGGGAACAACCATCCCAAATAGCTTGGAGCCTTCTTTAAGGATCCTGGTCTGGGTTGTCTTCCCCTGTTGCGTGCATAGTCATCTATGCCCGTCAACAATGGCGCTAGAAGGAGGGCCTGATCAGCAAGAAGGCCATTTTGAGTTGGTTGATTTTTTATTTCATTTATTTTTATTTTTACTATGAAATGGCTGATATTACCAATTTAGATCATGCTTTTAGCTTTCATACATCTGGCGAAATTTTTTCTCCAGAGATGTCTAATTTCTTGCGAAGACTGAGCTTCAATGGAGAAGGTAAGATTTCTGCCTCTCATCAACTTTCGGTATTTAATTCTTTTTGTGATTGCATAGATCTATTTGATGAGGTTGAGAAATGCAGACTTTTTGCAGCTACTTTCACAGGAAGAATTCTGATTTGGTTTAAGTTCTTGCCAGCAAAATTCATTCATTCATGGGAACACTTCACGAAGTTATTTCTTAATGCTCATGAGGATTATAGCTACAAGAAACTTGGACTTGAGTTAGAAAATATTCGTAGACATAAAGATGAATCTCTTGATGATTTCTTTTCCAGATTCATGTTAATATGTTACAGGTTTCGTGAAGAACACCAGCTCTCCGAAAAAAAAATGGATTGGTTTTTTCATCTTATCTCTCTCTCTGATTTTCATGATTTGGAAAAGAATGAAAATTCTGCAATAGATAACATGCATGTTAGTTCATTAGTTGAAGATGATTTAGAATCTATTCTTTCTAATTCCACTGCTGAAAATGAAATTGTTGAAAATGGACAAATCATAGAATTTTATGACATGCAATTTCAAGAACAAGAGAAAAAGGATGATGATTCAACTTTTACATTAAGCGATAATTTCGAAACTCTTGTTGTTCATGAGACAATGGAAGATAAACCAAAAATTCTTAATTCTTCAACTAAATATGCTAGTAATGATATAATTTCATCATCTTACTTTCATGATGAGTTAGTTCCTTTCATTTCTTCACAAAATTCATTAGATCAGAGTTTTGCTAATGATGCTTCTATTAAAGCAGTCAATGAAACAAATCATATCAATAGAGAAGCATTTACCTTTTTATACTCTGACTCTTACTGCTCTTTGTATCTTGATGTTTTTGATAATCATAGACTACATTTACATGTTAATGATTTTCTAAGGAATACTTCATTATGGTCAGATTTTGATAGGATACAAGGAAATACATTTTTTGAAGATGAAGGATATTTTGATATCCATTCTGATTTATTTCAACTTTGTCATGAAGAAGATCATAAGTTTTCTACTATCGTTACTCATCAGACTCATGTATGTTCATCCTTTTTATCTTTTGTCAGTAAGGATTATGATTTAATCTGTAATATTGAAAGGGATGCACAATTTATTCATGATGTATTGAACATTAATTTTCTTCATTGCAACATGATAATCATATCTGAAGATAATGTCATCAATTTTAAAAGACACCATGACGTGTTTGATTTCCAAATAATACCCAAATGTCATTTTGTTCTTTTTGAATTTAATCATGATGATATTGTGTTAAAAGATACATTTTTTATTGATCCTTTTTCACGAATTTTGAATCATACTTCCGATAAGATTCTTTTTAGTCGTGATTCTCATGAGAAATCTATCTTCTTCCGACTTGATTTTTATGATCCAATTTATACATGGTGGGAGGAATCATTTATTAAAAGGTTTCCGTGTCATATTTTATGCTTTGTACATGAAAATTTTGATTTAGTTTCTTTTCTTCATTTTGAATTATTCCAATTTCCAATACTTATGCATGACTTGTTTTCTCTAGCAGGTTTCAAGCTACGCGAATGGCTTCATTGGAAATTTTCATTTACTTAGTTTGTATATATTTTATTTTATTAGTTTAGGTTAGGTTTATAATTTAGAATGATTTATGTTTGTTTACATTTGAATAAATGCAGATATATGGAGTTGCGACAACATCATTTTAAGAATGAGATGATGACATCATTATCAGGGAAGCAGTTCTTTACTTCCTCTCGTTTTTTTTAATCTTCTCATTAAAAGAAAGAACCTTTCATCCTTTTATAGCTGCATACTCATTAGGATTTATTTTGTTACTTTTATTTCTGAATAAAACACATTAGATTAACATCCCATCAATTATTAAAAAAACAACTTTGACATAATTGAAAGATTTAAAAAAAAATAGGGATAAAAAACTCTAAAACATGTTAATCTATTTTAATCTCTCATTTTCTTTGCTAGTAATCGGTCATAGGTTGTTAAACTCATTTTCCACTTGATGAGATCTTGATTTAACTCATGTGTTATGTGTGTATATTTTTCATTTTCTTTACTAAGAGTTTTCTCGTAGACTTTGAAATCCTTCGTTTTTGTGATTTGCTCAAATAAAACTCCTGTATATATTATTTTGCTTTTTCTTTTGATTTTTGTTCTCCTTTTGATTTTTCAAAAGCTAGAAAAATGATTGAGATCTGGGAATGTTTTTATGTCATTGGAATCTGATTATATAAAACATGAAGAAAACTAGACTTTTAGAAATCTGTTCTTTTCTCAGAAATAAAAGAAAAAGAAATTGAACTTTTGCAAACAAAAACTATTAGACGAAAACTTTCACTGTATTTCGTTTCTTTTATCATTATCCTCAAATTGTTGGATTTAATGGATTTTGAAATCATTATTACTAGGAATTCTATTACTTGTTTAGAAATCAGTTATGGGAAAGCAGTTGCAATTTAATCATAAAATCAGTTATCTATAGATCCTTTACGCTATCTTATTCGTAAAGAGTTTCATATTACGTTCCCCCATTATAAATATGCAAATCTCTTGTAGATGAGCACTTAAATGCTGAGTATGAAACCTTCTTTAAACTTATTAGCTTGGGATATAAGCCATTGGGTAGAATGGGTTAAAAGACGTACCCTTTTGAGGCTATGGACGCCTGCGGGTAGAAGGGCTCCATCTGTGGCATAACTGGATTCCAAATTATAAATTGTTATATATACAAAAATCTATAAGAATCCAAGGTCATCCCACACTCGTGAAGAGGTTCCAATGCAGCTTACCCATTAATAAATTGAGAAGTTCTAAATATTCGTGTTTTATCTTATCTTGGGACTAGAACGGTAGGATGTATGGTTAAAAGTCAACCCTTTCGAAGCTATGGACACTTACGGGGAGGGTCATGACTGTAGTATTGGGATCATATCTTAAAAAAATGGTCAAATATCAAAATTGCGTTGTATTTCCCAGGACTAATTTCTTTTGGAGTCTTATGTTTTCTGAAATAACTTAAAATTCATATCATTTTTGAAGGTAATCTTTGGATAATGATAAAAGAATTGAATCTAGTATTAGTTTGAAATCTAGTCTTATCACAAGGCGCAGTTCTTTTATCTTCAGGAAAATGATAATCTGAGTTAAAGAAAATTTTTCTTATCTTGCTACATACATAAGTCAGATTTCATGTTTTCGCAGAGATAACTGTTTCACCCAGTCAGTCGCCATCTGTTGTGCCCCTGTTCAACAGCCTTAAAAAAACATTATTTCATCAAACAAAATTGTATTTTGTTTTGATGAAATGTTTGAATTTCATATAGAAAACCTAAAGAATTGACAGCTACTGAAATGGTGACATTCCAGAAGCTACTGAAACAATGAAATTAAATGTTTTTAAGGAAAACCTTTGCGAACTATGGATTTGTTGACAAAATCACTACTTTGAAATTATTATTTTGAGTGGATTTGCATTGAAAATCAAGGGATAAGTGTTAATAATTTCTCATAACCTAATCTTGAAATCTTATCCAAATATTTATTGTTTGATTTTATTAGGTGATTTTGTTATCGTCAATATTGATAAGGTTTTGAAATTGGAAGGTTGATTATTGTATTTTGGCACCTTATAAATGGATAATTTTGATTCAATTATTCAACTTGATAATTTTGATTCATGAAACAATGGATATTGGAGGATAAAACCATGCATTCAAGTTAAGAGTTTGAAAGATATATTACTAAGCCTATTCTATTATTTTTGCTACATTATTAAAAGTGTTGAATAAATAAAGATCAAATAAGTATCTTTTCAATTAATAAGCATTGAAGACATAAACCCTATTAACGCCACATGCTGACCAACGAAGACCATCAATATCAACGCCATCGTTTATATGAAGGAGGTGCCAGAAAAAACCGAAGGGATCACAGTGATCTTCTCTACCTGATCGCATTGGTTTTAGGTGCTCATCGATAAAAATATATTTCTGTTTAAAAAAAACTGATAGAGGGAGATCAATTCTGGATGCCACGATCGGATTATGTTGTAAATGCTTTACAAACAAATTTCATGAAAATGTGGGAAAGGGAGATGATTTTACTTTTATTTTCTTATTCCGTCATTTTATTAGATTATTTTTACAAGTCTTTCATCTATTTAGGTGAGCGATTGGATCATTTTTATGCATGTTAATAAAATAAGGAGCATACAGTTACCAAAACACGTACCAAACATGAAGGCATTTTTCCAGGCTTCACTGCTCATAAATGGAGATAGATCTCAAAAATCCGCCACATGGGTTTTCTCCAGAACGGGCCCATTTATCTTTACTCGGGCAGATTTTCCCAGAAAGTGATGGATTCTAAGAGATTTTTGGGATTCTCTGAACACGATTTTTGGAGTTGCGGCCGGCAAAGAAATGGGTCTTTCCAGAAATTCACCAGAGCAAAGCTCAATTTGGATTTCATTTTTTCTTATCTTTGTTTATTTAAGCAAACTGGAATTTGATTGAGAGGAGGGGGGCTCAGAGGACGGTGGGAGATTTGTCTTTCACAGTGTAAATAGCAGACTGGGAGTTGCATTGAACAGGCCAGCCAGGTTTTTTTCTTGATATTCTGATTGAGATGCTTCCAGTGAGGATTCTTTGAGGTTAATAGCTTGGGAAAGGCGAAGACAAGACTGCTGTTTGATCTACCTGTGGCTGGAGGCAGTTTGCTGTCAGTAGCTGCAATATTTTAAACTGGTGATACTTATATATGATTACAGTATTTCTACTTTGCATATATTTTCATGGTACCACTTGGTTTTGTTGTTTTTCCCACATTATTTATGTTTATTATGGTTTCTTTAAAGAATCATGCAGATATATCATGTATAGTGATCGACTTATACTGTTTTGATTTTGCTGATATGTCATGCTGTGAACTTGGTGATTGACATCATAACATATGTGATATATTGTGATTGTTGTGTGGTCTTGTTAATATCTGAATTTCTTTTAATATTTTCAAGAGTATTCATGCAGTAGTTCCATTGGCAGAATTTGATTATAGGTTATTATTCTCTTCGCTCCCGATCAAGATAGGATTGTTTAGAATAGATTAATAGTAGCTTTTCTTTTATTTAAAAAAAAAAATCTTTTGAGCCAGAACTTTGTATTTACATCAATGGCAAGTCATTTTCTGCTTTCATGAACAATGTATATATGTTTATAATGCATTTTTGTAATTCATTTAACATGTTAATATTTAATTAATTTTTTATTATTATATTATAAGTTAAATTGATTAAGTAGATTTAATTCATAGATTAATTTAGTAATATTATTAATTCATTAGTAATCAGATTAACTAGTTTAATTTGTAGATACGTAGGTATTTTGTAGATTTAATTAACCAGAATAATAGCTTAGTTTTATTCATAGACTTTTAGGCTAACAGAGCCTTTAAACCTGTCGAGAACAACAATCCCAAACAGCTTGGAGCCTGCTTTAAGGATCCCGGTCTGGGTTGTCTTCCCCCGTTGCGTGCATAGTCATCTATGCCCGTCAACACTTTCAGATGTAAGTGCAGAGCCTTTCGGCATGGGGGATTGGTTCCTCACATGGTCGAATGTAAGTGCTGAGACTTTCTGACATTGGTTGTCAGATGTGAGTGCTGGGCCTTTCTGACAGGGTTGTGGGATGTGTTCCCACATGGTCAGATGTGAGTGCTTGGCGTGCCTTTCTGGTATGATTATAGGATTGGTTCCTACATGATCAGATATAAGTGTTGGGTGGGCCATTATGACTTAAGGTTAGATATAAGTGCTGGAATAAGACCTACATGGAGGCTAAGCCTACAACTAGCATGAGAAAGGGTTGGCTCTGTAGAACTTCCTATGAAGAGAAGAATCAAGAGATAGCACTAGTAATGATGATCCAATAGATATGTTCCAGAACCAGAGATGATCCAGATTGAGTGATGATCCAAATCCAGATGAAGATGACTTGAAGATGAATATTACTTGAATATGATGAGGACTCGATGATGATCTACATGATATAAAGAAGAATACTTGTGCTGATAAATTGTGTCAAGACAATACCTTCCTAGTTAAGAGGGAGTGTTGATGTAATTGTAACTTTGGAATGTATTCACTTGTATTTCTTATGTATTGTACCCTGATGTTTATTCCGGGAAGTGTTTGTAATGTAATTGAGTCATGTCATGCCCCAATGTTTCGATCGGGAGTTTCTATAATGTAAGTAAGTCATGTCAAGTCAATGTGGGTAACCCTCCTATTGTTTAAGGGTTAAAGTCCCCACAGTTTCGGGGCCCTAGGGTTGTTAGACTCACCTAGTGAGGTCATCCCTAGTGAGTCATTGTCAAGTCGGGAATTAGTATAAATAGAGAGTGATTCTCTCTATTTAACACACACTCACTCACACTCAGTTGTAGTGCATAGCTAAGGGGGAAGAAGTTGTTGGGCCTAGAAAGAAAGAGGCTACTGTTGTCGGGAGATCATCTTACTGTTTTGGGTTTTAATTTTGGTGGTGATTCTATCTCTAAGGAAGTTGTGGGGTTTTCTCCATTTATGGTTTCCCTCAGGAAAAACATTGTGTTTATTGTCTCTTGTGTTTGATTGTTGTGCTTGTTATTCTCTCAGTTAAAGATCCTAATATAATGCTAGCTTAATGTTAAAAATCTAACAACCACCAGTTTGGAAAACCTTATGGGCTTCGTATGGATGATCACAAGGCTACAACATGCCAATGACCATATAGAATCCAAGGGCCATCAAACCACCATATGTGTGGGTTCAAGACCCAAAATTCTAAGGATACGAAGGTTGCCATAAGAGTGGGTTCAAACATACCACCATAAGTGTGGGTTTCAGGACCCAAGTCTCCACATGCATGAGAATCAAGATCTAATATTGTGGACTCAAGGACCCCAAAAGAACTCAACCACCTCAAGACCATCCAATGGAAGCAATGGGATCCAACATCAACACATAAAGGTACATAAGCACATGAGCCACAACATCCATCCAACAATGAATCAAGAGACCAAAACAAGTACAGGCATAAAAATCAACACAAAGACCAATAAGAAAATATCATCTAGGAGCAAGGAACTCAACAATGGACTCAAATGGGACCATGATACAAATTAGGGGCCCTTAACCTAGTCAATTGGTAACCAGGGCTTTTTCCATTGTTCCAAGGCCTCCAAGGGGTTCAATCTTAAGATTGGATCAGGTCAAAATGGATCCTCTGACATAGAAAAAAACAAACTAAGCACTAACCCTCAAGGGCTCCATAAGGGGCACCAAGGACTCGACAGTTGGAATCAATGACCAGACACTGTTGGCATCAATGCAAACTTAATCAATAATCTCCCCCTTCGTCATTAATGAAAACACCATAACTTCTCTTCAGAACAAGTTCATCCTATTAACAAAGCTTCTCTCCCCCTTTAGCATCAATGGAAAAGGGAGCATCCTTTGACAATACTGCTCCCCCTGTCATCAACTTTTCTTCCTTTTTCAACTTTTATTGCTTCTTGCATTAATGGAAACAAGAACATCCTTTGGAAATATTGTTCCCCCTATCATTAGAAATTGTTGATATTTTGATGAACTTTTATTCTATCACAAGGATACTTTTGGAACCAACTACTATATGATACTGAAAAGAGTGTTATCGTTGATCTCAAATATGATAGTCAGGGGCATAGCATCTTTTACACATTATTTGTACACTTCATATCATTGGTCGTTGATCCCAATATTTTCATCATTTCTATTTTGATAAATGGTGCAATCTACGAACTTTATTCTCCATACTTTAGGAGGTTGATGGTTGTTCATGTCATTCGATTTAAATTTCTTTCTTCTCCAAACTTTAATCAGTCCCTACATCGAGAAATGTTTTGTGAAATTACCATTATGATAGAAATTGTAACAGTGAATGGAAAACCCACCTTGATTTCTTGTTGGTGTGTTTTTTTCATGATCTCTGCAATGGATGGATTGTGACCATATTTATTGCACTTGTAACAGTAGCCATTGAACATCATAGGGTATCTTTGAGAAAAGAATAATCTTTGTGATGTAAGTTCTCTTGATTCTTGCTAATCATGGGATATTCTGAGAATATGAGTATAACTTTTAGTCTTTTCTTCCTTTTCCATAGAGCTTTTACTTTCTTCAATGTTCTTTTTCATATTCAAATTTTTCTTTTACTAAGTAGTTATTTTGTCCACATCTTCCTTCAGAGAGAGGATCTTCAATTCTTACTTTTGACAAATTTCTATCTTTTCTTGGAGTTGTCTCATTAGATCTTCTTCTATTTTCTTGACTTCTTCTACCTGTGTATTTAGATCAAAGATATTGTATTCCATTCGTCTTGTTGAATTCTAATCATCCTTATGTGATTTTTGCAGTTGACCTTTTAGTACATGATTAGCATTTCTGAGAGGTCCTTTTCAAATTCAAATTTTGTCAGACATACCTTCCATAACTCTACCTTCAAGTATTTGATTTCAAGTTGTTTTTTTCTTCTTAACTTCTCTTCCAATATTTATTTAGTCTTGTAGGTACTTATCTTACTGTCTTTGTCTTGTAGCTTACAAATCAATTCTTTCTGCTTATCTTCTAGTAGTCTTTTGAGCTTGAAAATTTCTTCTGATTGCTTTTCAGTTTCTATAGTTGACTTCTCAAGTTTATATTTCAAGGAGTTGGATATGGATTCTTTGATTCTGGTATCTTCTTCGGCTTGGAGTTTTAGATTAGCTATGGTCTATGTGGCCTTCTCAGATTCTTCTTGATTCCTCTTCTCAGCTTTGTCCAATTTCTCTTGTAATACTTGGTTATGTCCACAAATATTTTTCACTTCTTATGAAACATTATTAATTTCATTGTCTATCATAGTATCTACTAATTTTCTATCACAATTCAAAGAGCAAGTATTTTCATCACAATATGAAGTATTACATTCTAAAAAATGGCTCTTATATTCTATACTCGATAAACATATCTCTTTAAAATCATTACAGACATAGTGTTCAGGGGACTTACCTTCATACTTACCTAAATCGTGTACTAAACTTTTCATGGGAATGTCTCTTGCTTCTTGTTCTTCATATGAGTCTAGCTAATGTATTTTGAGTGACAATTCTTCAACTGAGTTGCACTTTCATATTTTCTCCTTTTGGATATATGTTAGATCTTCAAGCATTAATTCCATAAACTCGGCTTCTTGTTCCTTATTGGAGTAGATTTGTTCTAATATAAGCCATAGTTCCTTAGTTGAGATGCACTTCCCTATATTCTTCTTTTGGATATCTTTTAGGACTTCAAGGATGGATTCCATAGCCATAGAATTATTTTTCTTTGCTTACTTCTGATCTCTTTTTTTCACTTTGTTTGGAGGTGTATATCAAGTAACAACTAATTTCCATACATCAATTCCTTTTGCCTCAAGATAAGCCTACATTCTCATTTTCCAAAACAAGTAATAATTTGACTCACGGGACAATGGTACTTCATCAAATGAAAACCCCATGGCATGTCAAAGATATCCTTCAAGATGATGATGATTTCTGTGAAGGACACACTCTGATACCAATTGTTGGACACACCAGGTACACTAATAGGGGGTGAATCAATGTGCACAACTTTTATTACTTTTTCAAATTTAACAATCAACAACTTATTCAATATTATGCATTATCACATTGTCATTATATCATCATCAAAAGTATTATCATCATCATATCATAATCACATAAGAAGCATAGAATGATACACAGTGCAATGGATTTTACGTGGAAACCAAAGTCACGGGAAAAAAAACATGGAATCCTTAAAATAGTATTTTTCTAGAAACAACTAGAAGGAGGAAACAACCCCCTTATTATAATGACTTCACTTCTCTAGATACAAATGGAGGGAGGATAAAACCACCTGATTTACAGGATACAACCTTATGAAAGCTCCAACTTCCTAGTTCTTCGGCTACAACTGAAATGAGGCTATAACCCCCTTTCCTTTACTCGTCCTACCACCCTAATATGAAGATACAAACTATTGAACCACAAACGCACTGATATTGCGTACCTAATAATAAACACCTATACTACAGTGCACAATTTATATCACACTATACAACCACTTCCACTACTAACCACTTCTCATCATCTGATCACTACTCATCAACTAACCACTGTACATTGTACGACAATTGTACCACACTACTCATCAACCTATACAATCAACATGTCCAATCAAGCTATACCAATAAATCTATTTCTCACATCAACTGACTCAATCAAAATATGATTCTATACACCAAATTCAATCCAGCTAATTCAAACCAATTGCTCATACAATTAACCTAGTATGATTCAGACCAATTGCACATAAGACAACCTGTGCGAATCATGCTCAATTGAACCAACCTCTACCAAGCTGCTTTTGTACCTTTTTTAAGAGCACAAAATGAAGAAAAAGTAGAAAACCAAAATAAAAATATAGATCATTTCATCACATATCCCTTGTAACATTATTTCCAATGAGACAAGAATTTTGTAATTCCGATTCTGTATGAGAAAGTTTGTCAATTTTAGTGAAGATGCCCAAAACTTTCTCCTTCATAAAATTTCACACTTTTCTCCAAGAGTTGCAAAATATCAAAGAGAGAATTGATTGATGAACAAATGAAATTTTAGATATTATATTTATATAGGTCATGGAGGAAAGTTAGTACCTCAAACTGGGCCAACATGCAATTCAAAATTACAAATAATTAAATTATCTTTTGTTTGGTCGGCTCACCCAAGAAGGTGGGGTACACCAACTTCAAAAATTGATATCTCCTCAAGAGTAAGGAGTTAGGAAATGATCCACATATAAATGTACATGGACTGTTGAGGACTATCCCCCTATGATGGGTTTATTTCCAAATTCTTGGTCTAATACCATTAAATTCTTCAATTTGTACATAATATCAAGACTCCACACATAAAGGTTCAAAATACCATGTTACCTTATGCATAAGTTCCAAGTTCAAAGGATTCAATGGACATCATCAAATTCAAGAGGGATTTGATGAACTTCACATCCACATACTTCACATCAACAAGGAGGATGGATCCACCATATACTCATCATATCAAGGGTATCAAGGACCCCAACACCATCAATCAAGTGGGAACAAAGAATTTTTGAAGAATATCATCATAATGTTCAAGGTCTCCATATCATTCAAGACATATCCAATGGTTCCACTATATATCTTCATCACCATAAGAGACCAACACCCCAAAACAAGGGTACAAATACCTCACCACTAGTTTGCAACACCTTATGGCCTTCTTATGTATGATCACAAGGCTACAACATGCCAATTACCATATAGCATCCAAGGGACATCAAACCACCATGTGTGTGGGTTAAAGACCCAAACATCCAAGTAAACCAAGGACCCCATAAGAATGAGTTACAACATACCACCATAAGTGTGGGTTTCAAGACCCAAGTCTGTACATGCAAGAGAATCGAGATCTAAGTGTGTGGACTCAAGGACCCCACAATAACTCAACAACCTCAACACCATCCAATGCTAGTGATGGGCTCCATCATCAACACATCAAGGGACTTACAAACATGAGCCACATAATCCATTCAACAAGCAATCAAGAGACCTAAACAAGTACAAGCATAACAATCAACACAAATACCAATAACAAAAGATCAACCAGGAGCAAGGAACTCAACAATGGACTCAAATGGGACCATGATAAAAATTAGGGGCACTTGAACAAGTCAATGGGTAATGAAGGATTTTGCCATTTTTTCAAGGCCTCCAAGGGATTCAAGCTTAGGCTTGGACAAGGTCAAAATGGATCCTCTGATATAGACAACCATAAACTAAACACTAATCCTCAGGAGCTCCATAAGGGGCACCAAAGACTCAATAGTTGGCATCAATGGCCAGGCATCGTTGACATCAATCACAACTTAATAAACAAACAATTTCAATGTCCTTATAGGAAGGGACATTACATAACCTGTATCAGGACTGATTACGTCCAAGGATAACCTGGGAGCTTCGCTAGGACTAATTACATCAGAGGACAACCTACATGATTGATTATGTCCGAGCAACCTGCGTACTACAACAAGACTCTCTATTTACACTTAGATAACATGTCTCATTTCCCATGTGAGATCCCATGCATCTGCATCTTCTGGTCTCTTTTCATCTTCTATCATAGAAACACATTAGGACTAATTAATTCCAAGGATAATCTGTGAGCTTTATCGGGACTGATTGCATCCAAGGAAAATCTACAAGACTAATTACGTCACCAAGACAACCTATATCTCTGACTATGCTAGAACTCATCACTCCCTCTTTCGAGGGGTATCATTCTGGATCACACCAAGTCTTTCTCTAAAGTAATTGATATTCACTCTTGCTAGAGGCTTGGAAAATACATTGACTAACTACTCATCTGTTTCCACATACTAGTTCTTTACTTCTCCTCTCTACACCATATCACTAATATAGTGGAACTTGATCTCTATGTGCTTCAACTTTTCATAGAACACTAGGTTCTCTAAAAGATTCACGCAACTCTAATTATCGCAGAAGATACAAGTAGCTTCAAACTTATACAACCATACTTCCTCACAACTAGTTGAGCAAGCTACAATATACTCTGCCTCGATTGTAATCAGTGCCATGCAAGATTGCTTCCTTCTAAAATAGGAGATCATGCCAGATCCAAAACTGAAGCAACAAATTGGGGTGCTCTTCCTATGAGTGATTCTACTTTCCCAATATGAATCAACATATCCATGCAGGTTAATATTATGATTCACATCATATGTGATACCATAATCCAATGTATTCTTTTGGTACCTCAATACATGCTTTGCAGCAACCAGGTGAATAAGTCTCAGATATGTAAAAATCGGGTGCATGGTGTTCACAAAAAAGCATATGTCTAATCTCATATTTAGTAGGTGCATCAATCAACCAATCATCTGATGATACATTTTGGAATCAACTGACTCTGATGAAGCATCACACTGAAGCCTCAATTTTGATTCCATAGGTGTGGCTATCACTTTGCAGTACAACATTTAGAATCTCTTCAGAATCTCCACTGCATGCTTTCCTTGACCAAGGAAAATCCCATTTGCACTCTACCACACCTCCATGCCTGAGAAGTAGTGAATCATACCTTAGTATTTCATCTTGAACTTAGTATCAAGTCTCCACTTTGCATATTCAATGAGTTCATCCTCTCCCATGAGAAACAAGTCATCAACATACAATAGGAGCATCACTGGTATTTTTCCTTGAACCTTGAAGTAAAGGTTGGAATCTGCTTCACTCATAGTAAATCTAGGCTCATCGGAAATCTATCCATCCTGTTGTACCATGTACTCAGTGTATATGTCAATCCATACAAGGGATTCTTTAATTTGGACCCATGAGTCTTCCTGTCATGTGTATCGAATCACATTGTTTTTTCTACATACACTTCCTCCTGTACTACACCATTCAAGAATGTTGTCTTGACATCCATCTTGTGCATTTTCCATCTCATAACTGCAACCAATAAAAGTATAGATCTAATGGAAGTGTACCTCGCTACTGGTGCAAATTTCTCCTTGTAGTCTATGCCTTCTTTTTGTGAGAATCCTCATGCTATAACTATTTCCTTCTATTTCTCGATACTACCATATGCAACATGCTTTCTAGTTTATATCCACTTCAAATTCATGAAATACTTCCTTTATGGTATTAGAACTATCTCCCAGACATCATTCTTCATAATTGACTGATACTCCTCAATCATGGAATCCTTCCATTGTTTATTTTCTGCAGCCTCTTCATAGGTGGTAGGTTCCTTTTCAATGATGTTTTACAGGAGGGACACATAGCTGTTGTAAGGCTTTAGCATTTTCCTTTCTCTATACATCCATTCCGGAGCACCATACCTTTCTTATTCTTGTATGAGCTCTCACTCCCATGTTGGTTTCCTCTTGTGGGATCCCTTCTTGTGAAGTGTCTCTAAAAGATCTCCTATTTCTGCCATGTCATGATCTTCATTGTCTTTTGGAATTGCTTCTACAATTTATGTACCTCAGACTCTTGTTCCTCGGCCTCTTCAATATACAACCTCCTAGATATAGAGTATGCCTAGTCCTCATCAATGGTTACATCTCTACTGATGTCAATCTTATTAAATTCTAGGAAGTATATTCAACAAGCCTTTGATGTATCATTGTATCCTACAAATAATCCCTTCCTCTCAGAAGGATCAGGCTTGGTCCTCTTCTCCTTTGGGATATGTATGTACATTGGGAAGCCAACTATCCTGACATGGATGTCTTTTGGTTTATCTCTTGAGAAATCCTTTCTAGGAGTGTTGTTTTCAAGTACTCTATTAGGAGTACAGTTCTGTACATACACAATTGTCCTTGCTTCTTCGGCCCAAAGGTGCATTGGAATATCCTGGTCATGTAGCATTGTTTTTGCTGCTTCCATTATGGTTCGGTTCTTTGATTCGACAACACCATTCCATTGAGGATTGTATGGAGTTCTTAAATCCCTCTTAATCCCAGAATCTCTGGAGAGTTCCTTGAATTATTCTTAGGTGATCTCTTTGCCATTATCTAGCCACAAAGTCTTTATCTTCCTTTCAGTGTGGTTCTTGACCAAGGATTTGTATTCCTTGAACTTACTGAATACTTCTTTTTTCTCTTTCAAGAAATATATCCAAGTCTTACGTGTGAAATCATCTATAAAGAAAACATAGTACACATGCAAACTTAGTGAGTTGTAAGAAATGGTCTCGCATACATCTAAGTGTACTATCTCCAGTATTCCTTTAGCTTTACTTTCACTACTGGGAAATGTCTTCTTTTCATAATTTCCTTGTGCAGATACTTTGGAAATGCCTTCATGCTTTCCCTGGATATCTGGAAGTCTTGATAATTCTTTGCTTGTTATTGGTAGTGCTCTGTAATGGAGATGTGCAAGCCTTTGATGACATAGTTCACTTGGTTCTATTGACTCATGACCCAATGCTTGTTCAGGCTATCCCTTTATTTTGTACAAGCCTCTGTCTTGTTCTCCAATCATTATTGCATCATCTATTGTCTTTCCTTTATGCCACATTAGAACTTGTCCATCAACAAATGTAACTCTCACTCCCTTTACATCTAGTGCAGAAGTGGAGAGAAAAATATTCTTCAATCATAGAGCATATAACACATCCTTCATATTTAAATATTTTTCGGATTCTAGCTTGTATGAAGCTTCTTCACTTCCTTTTATGGGGTATTAATAATCATCCCCAAGTTTCACCTTATGAGGTGACTCATGCTACGACATATTGATGAATGATTCTTTGTATCCCATATTGTTTTTATATGCCCCACTTTCCACAAGACAATCATTGCTTATGTGTTATATAGTTCCCTTAAGTGCTAATATCAACACATAATATTCATCTGAATCATCCTTCTCTCTTCTGAATATTTTGTTTATTGGTTCATCATCTTCGACGGTATGAGCATGATGTCTCTTATTTCTATTGGGACAGTGTCTTACAAAGTGTCCCTTTTCATCACAAGTGTAGCATCAGATGTTGACAAGATCCTTTTCGAACTTCTTTTGTTTCTTGTCCTTCTTGGTGTTGTGATGGTGGTTCTCCTTCTTCTAATAGTTCTTCCTAGTGTTAAAAATGAGAGATTGATCTTTAGTTTCTCCCATCTTCTCTTCTCTTGTTATGAGTCGAGCTTCTTCTTGTGTGCATTATTCTCAGAGTCAACTGAAAGAGATTAAATTCATTCTTGGAAATATTCCTTGAATGAATGAATCCATGATTGCGGGAGGCCATTCAAGGTAGTCATAATAATATATCCTTCTTCTACATTTTATTCAACTGCTTCAAGTTGTTCCTTGATTTGAGAAACCCTTGTGAAGTAGGAATGTATACTATCTAACCTTTGTATCTTCACATTCTCCAGTGGGTTCCTCAATGCCATCTTCTGGTTTGTGTTCTTTCCTTCAAACGTATTTTTCAAAGCATCAAATAATTCCTTCGGTGTCTTGAAGGATGAAACACGGGGAATGAGGCGATCCTTAATAGAATCTACAATGATTCTCTTAGCCTTAACCAAGTTCTTCTTATGAGTAGATTTATCCATATTCCTTTGTCTCTGAAACTTCTCCACTGATGTACTGATCCAAGTAATTATCTTCAAGGATCATGGAGATTCTATACTTCCATGCTTGGAAGTTATCAACTCCTCTAAGCTTGTCTTCAAGATGAGTATGGTGAGTCATAGTTTTAAATGATAACCTCAATTGGAAATAACTAACATTTATATATTACTGCTTTGAGGTGTTCGACTTGGTTCAGGAGCTGGATGACCTAGGGTTTGTTAGAAAACCCCTAATTTTCCAAACTAGGAATTTGAAAATTCATTTTGGACAAAAAGATGCACCTCGAGCAAAGTTTCTCAGGAAGGTCCTTTTATCAAGACTGAGGTGGGAAGCCTATAAAACTCGATGCCCTATTTTCTCTTGGCACTAGTGTGAGGGTAAAAAATGAAACTTCTTCAAATCTAATTATGATTCCACCTAAATACACGCTCCTCTAGGGAGAGTAATAATAGCCCTCTTTTCTTGATAATCTATGGAGAGAAGACATTGAACTAGGAAGACCTAGTTTTTGATGCTGCAGAATGCCTTCTTTCAGAGAATATCTAATACCATGTTAGTTTTTCTAATCTAATCAGCTTGATTAGGATCTTTACCTGAAACAATAACAAGTACAACAAGATAAACAAGATAGAGGAGATACACAATACACAAAGATTTTCAATGTGTAAACCATAAAGGAGAAAAAGTCGCTAACTTCCTCAGAATAGTTTCGTCACAAAGACTGTATCACAAGATTATCAAACCCAATAAGAATAAGTCTTCTGTAGCTCTCTCTCTCTCTCTCTCTCTCTCTCTCTCTCTCTCTCTCTCTCTCTCTCTCTCTCTCTCTCTCTCCTTATGCGATCTTGAGTGAGTGAGAGTGTATAAATGAGGGAGGGCACCTCCCTATTTATACCTTTCAAGTGATTGACCTAATACATGACTGGGGCCGACCTCCTACCATAACATGACTGACTTATCCTAAAGAGACTCCAAAAATAAATTAAATGATGTTACACTAGGGACTATTGCCATGAATTATAACAAAGGCTGTACCTCAAGATCCATACATAATAATGACATCCCAAAAGGAGGAAAACACATCTCCGAAGGGGGTACAACAACGTACAATGAGAATATATGTTGGGTCCTATAATAGCCCTTTTTAACCAGACCCATTATATCATTTTTCCTTGTCCTACTCCATTTACACACACCAAATAGATGTTTTTCCTCAACTTGAGCATAAATATTTACAGACATGATTAATTTAATTATTGTTTTATTCTATTAATTCCTAAGATTGTTATTGTTAGAACTCTATCTCTTGAATTGTGCTAATATGTCTTGATTTTATAAAGATAGTCCAAGCCTTGAGGAACAAAGGTGTAGAAGAATGCTTAGTCTAGAGAAGAAAGGAATATTTGGCACTAGTTGTTACTCTTCAGTCCCAGTTCCATATGTTAAGTGGAAACAGTGATTATCTCTCCATGTGGTAGCTGCCACAGAATTAAGTTGCGACAGTTCACCGCTACTCAGGGCATAGCTCCAACAAACATGGTATATTCCATCTAATTGATTTTGTTTGATCCATTAATGACCAGAGCAACAATGCTCCCTATATTCCCTATCTCCATTCAATTTCACTCACAGCTACAACAAATTGTTGTAACAAGGTAGATTGAAGATCATATATCTTCCTAGCTGCTCGATATCGGTGGGTGAGGATTATGCTGTTCATGTTTAAATATGGGAAGGAGATTTGAGCCTGGGGTTGCTTGATTATTATCATACTGTGTAAGCTATGACAAAGAGTTGTAACTGTAATTTATCATTTCAAGTAGGATTCTTCATATTTCTGCGTCTTAATTTGTGTTAGTCTCGGCGTCTCTATTCAAAGGATGGTCCCGCCTTCCTATAGAGATTGCTGATTTAATTACATGCTTTGATTATTTTTGTTGTGTGGTGTGGAAATTATAGTATATGTGTTATGAAGAGAAATTCATATGGCTTGGGGTACCACAACAGACAAATTAACTCTAGAAATCAATCCTTTCCTATATTCAAGAGAAACCAAACAACTAACACTAAAGGATCTCAATTCGTACCTTATTCTGGACAGTTGATGTAGATCCCTGTTGAGCTTTCCAACTCTAGCTTGAATTGATAAATTGCTTCCTCAAAATTTAATAAACAAGACAAGCGTGCTATATATAATTGTGTTAGCTCTACTCTAGCATACATAATCAATAACATATAAGCATTTGAAATCATCCATGGATAAAATATTCATTTAGACACACATTATTGGACAAGAAAAGATATTTATATTAATATAAAATTAGATATTACAATGAATACAACCTCTGTCGGCACATCTACGAATCGGAGAAACCGAGTCCCCCACTTGGGCCTCCACCACTTCAATCCTCCATCTCTCGATAGCAAGCTCACAAGCAAAAGGAAAGCTTGGGAAGAACACAAAAGTGCTCCAAGGGACAAAGGGGATGCAGACTCAAGCATAAGTTCTAGCAACAATGGACTATAGTTGTATTTCTCTCAATTCCTCATGCCTTCAATGTATTTAAAGGGTTCCTTATATAGCTCTTCAATTGGGCAATGAAAGGTCGAATCCAAGCGATATCAAGGAATATGGAAGGCCAGCAGACAAGCGAGTCGGATCCACATCAAGGAAAACTCCAAAATAATTTTTCCTTTTGCAGACATCCCGATGTATGCGGTTTTAGGGGTCAAACCCGTGTATATACGCGAGAAAGGGTTTGAAATTCACGTATAGAAAATTTTGCATGTTTTTAGGGATGATCTTGGAAACATTAATGGAACAAAAATGGTCCATGGGGTCTAAGGAATCTGCAGAGGGATAAGGAAGGCCATAAAAATGTGATTCACCATGTGTGGTAAAATCAGCTATAACAGATACCCCCTAATGTGTGAGGTCAGAGGGGTCATACGATGGCCGAAATACATTATAAGTCAATCCCAAAAATGAAGTGATGAGGAACCCAGTGGAAGAACCAACCATCCAATCAGCACTATACAATGATACAACTCTACACATAATTGCAAATACATATAGCAGTCTCGGATACATAAGAGTATAATGGCCATGAATAGGCATGATACAATATGACATATGTGGTCATCGCCACATACAATATACATAGATCAGAATCTCCATGATGAAGATATACAAAGGATCATGATATCCATGAAGACTGAAGATATACAATAGATCAAGATATCCATAATGGCTGGAAATGTCTGACATATACTGGAATCAAGTCACGAGAGCTGAAATCTCATGAACACTGGCACGATCAAGGAGGTAGCATATATGAGATGCCACCAATCTGGAAGGTATTCCTCACAAACTGCTACGAGTACATGTCCTACTATGTGAATAGAGGTGTCGAGGTCGAACATAGTAGTCCATCGTCTAATTACTGGTCATTGATGTATACCATTAACAGATGCGAGATCACCCACCGATAATGAAAATGGGAATCAAGGTACTAGAGTGCAAACTAACAAGTGTGAATAAATGTGTTGAGGTCAAACACTTGAGAGAATCCATCGATCAGGGGAAATTAATGTATTCCCAAAAAAATTTCGATGGCGAGAGAACCTACAACTGATGACTGCAAGTATTAAGGCACTCAAAGATGACTCTGGATTCATATCCCAGAATAAATGATCTGAATTCAATGGGATGAAATCTGCTGGAAGGAGGGCATTAAGGCATCCCCCATCATCCAACATGAGCTACTCAGCAAAGTTGTATAATGTGGAAAGGACTCGATCATAAGGTGCATGAACCATTAACTATACCGGGAATGGCCGACATGCAAAGTCAAGATAACTGAGGAATGGCCAACTCAGGTTTCAACTTCCTTTGAAAAAGAGCATAATGGTGAATGGTGACTGAATGTAGGCAGCATAGACTTGATATGAAAAACTAGGACATCTCTACGACACAAGAGGCATCGACAGGGGCTCCATAGGGACTGGAAGCTTAACCAATCAGTGGAGATAAACTTAGATAAATGAGTATATCTCTTAAAGTCAAACTATTAACCCAACCAATGGATGTGATATGAGTGCTCTATTTAAAGGCGACATGACTCGACTGCTACCAAAGATAACATATTTCCTTGTCCAGCTTTTTGGTATTTTAATTTTTTTTTGGACTTTTTCAAATATTTTAAAAGCTTGAAAAAGATTAAAATTTCTTTAAAGTTACAGACTAGGAGGAGAAGAGTGTCAAATGGGAAAACAAACTAGTTCCAAGCAGTGGAACATACCTATGCTCAATGCAAGGATACATGTGTAGGATAGAAACACTCGGGGGAAAGTCCCCTCTCGGTAAAAATATGGAATCAAGCTGCAAAGGATATATAAAATGGCTCTGGACGGCTAGACATGAGACAAACTCTAGCTATATAGCTGATATTCAAAGTCAGGGAAGTCAGCATAAGGCTCAATAAGGCAGGCAAAGCTCATGATAATGCAGTTACAACTTGACATAAGGGAGTCTGGGGGAAACAAGCCAACAAAAGATCAAGAGGAGTATGAGGCTCTTGTGAAATGTCATGGAAATACTATACAATGAACTCCCACACCCTAAAGGACAAAACTGTTGGCATGGACACCAAATGCAAATAAGGTGCTTCTAGGGTACCCATGTAAGGTCAAGCTCTACCATTCAAATCATGCCACTTCTAAAACAATAAGAAGGTTCCATGACAAGATAGAATGGGTTCGTACCTACGGTTATGATGAAATGGTCATAAGTTCATGAAAAATGCAAACGGTGGTGAAACCTAACCTATATGCCAGTTTAGACATGATACCTGAAATCGACACGAATGGCTCAAAACAATGGTTGAAATGGTGCTCAAAACAGTCTCCTACATCATATATTAGTAAAAAATGGTCCAAAAGGATCAGAAACGGTCCATACTATAGAAAAGGGGGTAAAATTTTTCAAAAATTTGAAAAATTTCTATAAATAGTAAAGAATTCAAAACATTATATAACATTTGAAATTTTTACCCAATTGAGCTCAGAACTTCAAACACGAATTTCGGGAGATCCAGCCGACGGAATCCGACACCGTTTTTTCCAGATACAATCCCATGCCATGCTCTTTCAGTTTCATGTAAAATTTTGAATTTTCCATGGTCAATTTGGATTTATATGCCACCCTAAAGTGCGCACCTTGGCCCACGCAAAAAATCAAGGATTTTTCCGTGTATAGGGCTAGATATACACAGAAAAAGCCCTCAAAGTCGCGTACATACGCGGCTGTTTAGCAAACAGTCGCATTTACGGCTGTGGTCAAGTTTTTTAAGGATTTCTAGTGACCCAAACTTAATTTAAATGTGCAAGATGGTTCTATAATGGAGAGAATGTGAGCACGGGGATGTATAAGAAGCAGTACGTGGTGATATAATGGCACAACAAGCTCTTCATGCATGCGGGATTTACAAGTTTTGGTGTCCCAGTGGCTTAAGAGCCAAACCAAGACTGCTATAGATGCTAGTAGACTACTGGGATCCTTACTCGGAGTCTTTCCAGATTGATGGGATGTCCCTCACCATAGAAGTAGAGGACATATAATTTATTACTAGACTTTCCCGACAGGGGGAAGTGGTTAAACTATGATCTCTCAGGCCTGGAGGTGGCCTCACCATCGATGAGTACATATTCGTGTATTGTTATCCAAACACAGAGAAGGTCGGGAGTCATATCCCAACTAAATCCATACAAGTGCTAGGCCTAAAGGTCATATTACTGACACTGGGAAGGATAGCAGGGCTAGCTTCACTCCACCAGGCCTCGCGGCCTCTGATGTTATATGTAATGGAGTGCATGAGACCCACGGTGTATGATTCGAGCACTGCACTACTGGGAAACATGAAACACCAGCTCAGTGAGTGCAAGATGGGAAGAATACAAAACTTCGGTTTCAGTAGCATACTGAGCACGTTTTTCTTTGAGCGTGTTCCAGGATTGAGCCCTAGAGTTGACATTCCTCTTCACGGGGTTCGAGATCCGGCCCAACAACATTGGGCAGATGTGATGCACAGACTGGGTAGAGGTAGGGTGTCCAACCCCTATCCAATTGATTTCTTTCCATGGTGGCGACGTCAAATAGTTGCCATCGATGATTACCCCTATGTGGGGATATATTTTTGAGGAGACCCCAACATGCCATTACCACCAGGATCGGCATACGGTGACATTGGTAACGAATCCCAACCCTCTTTTTAAGATTTTTGAGTTATTTAATTTTTTTGTTTTTGTGTTTTCTGATATATGGAATCAAAAAGATATGTTTTTGCATGACAACACATAATGACACCCTATCATATACATGCAGATGTAGGACCACGGTGGCCTGAAGGCTTCCCTCATCATAGATGGAGGGGAAGAGGAGATGACATTACGGGTGTGGATGCAAAGCGGATGCTCCAAAGAATTCATACAAACTTCGTGCGGCTGACACACAGGGTACCCATGGTGCAGGTTGAGGACCTGCCTGAGGCCATGCAGTGTCAAGTGGTGGGTGTGCCACGAGCATGGGTGTGGTTATTTAGATGGCTGGCTAGAGCCGTGGTGACATTCCACGATCAAAACCCCCCTCCTCCTCCTCAGGCTTAGATACCTAGGAGTGATACATTTTGTACTACCGTGTATTTATATTTTGGTGGCTTGAGAGCCCCATTTTTGTATTATGACACTATGTATTACCACATTTTGGATGTTTAATGGAAAATTTTTATGATGATCAGTTTATTTATTTACATGTGTAAAAATGCATGTTTGTGATGAGCTTACTGTCTATGAAACAAATTCCAATCTAACACGTAGTTATCATATGAGTCAGCAATTTGATTATAAATTCTAGGAACATGTATGTATGTTATGTTTTCAAATTGTCGTTCTAATAATTTCACACGTAAGAATCTTCGTAATAACGTTGGATCTCTAACATGATACAAGCCATTAAGTTGTGACACTACTAACTCCAAATCAAGATGTAGCTCAAGAGATAGAACACCATGTGAAATGGCATCCCATAGAAGCTCAATAACGGCACTATATTTAGCAACATTGTTTGAAGAGGGCCATAAAAATACGCCTCTTGAATACAATACCTGACCCGTAGGAGTATAAATCACCCAAGCAGCAGAGGATGAGTGTTGAGTGTGATGGCTTTCACCATCCATGAATTCTATATAGATGGAAGGCTGCATTGAAATCTTCCATTAGAAATGGAAGCTAATCAACAAACCCAATCACCATAAGAAAGACCTAACTATGCAAAATGTTGTACAATAATATACAATAGTCAGCCCTGGCTGAAAATTATGCATAGTACTTTTTAAGATAGAGCCCATTTCTAGGCTCCGCCAAGGCCGTTCCTTCATAATCTACTAGCTCATAGGCGTCCTTCTCTAATACACGTTTAACCACGTAAGGACCATGCCACATGGGGTTGAATTTGCCTGCCCCCAAAGGGTTGTTTAGCTTGATCCAATAAAAGGACCAAATCCCCTTCACTAAACCTCCTTGGATGGACAAATTTATCATACTAGACCTTAGCATGACGCTTATTCACTTCTAGATCCATTAAAGCATCTTGACACTGCTCATCAAGCTGCTCTAAATGGACCAAACGCTCCTCCAATGGGGAAGTATCTGGTAAGAGCTCTATGGATAGCTTCAAAGAAGGGATCTCACACTCAACTGGCAATACAGTGTCCACTCCATGTACAAGCTGATATGGAGAAAAACCAGTGGTAGTCTTAACCGCAGTCCTATAAGCCCACAAAGTAGGATATAACATAATATTCCAATTGGTATTGCTTTGTGTGATGGTTCGTTGGAGAATAGACTTGAGTGATTTGTTCACTGCTTCAACTTGTCCATTCGCTTGAGGGTAATAAGAAGAAGAATGTTCCTACTTATACCCTAACTTCGAGTCCAACTCTTCTATCATATGATTCTGAAAGTGCCTACCATGGTCAGTGACAAGCTCTTTCGAAATACTTAACTGAGTATTAATCTGGTTGAATACAAAGTGTGCAGCTGTCTCACCGTCAGATTTAACTGTAGGCATAGCCTCAGCCCATTTCGTGAAGTAGTCAACAACCACGATAATATGATGATGCCCCCCAGCTGACGCTGGGTTACAATCCATGAAATCAAGCCCCCACTTAGTGAAGGGACCGATAGTGATAATTGGATGTAATAGGGCATGAAGTGAGCGCATATTACATGCGAACACCTAGCAAGGGTGGCACTTCTTGACCACATTGACACAATATTTAAAGATAGACGGCCAGAAATAACCCGCTCTCAAGATTTTTTGGGCTGTAGAGATCCCAGATAAATGACCACCACACACCCCTCCATGGCAATCATTCAACACAAGCTCGACCTCCTCATGAGTTAAACAACGACGTAAAATGGAATCTACCCCCCAACGGTATAGTGTGTTATCCACGATGAGGTAATTCTTGGATATGTGACGTACTCGTCGTCGTTCATCCCATGAAAGGTGAGTAGGAACCTTCAATGTTTGTAAATATATGATAATGTCTCCATACCATGGATCCAAAGTTGAGGTCAAGAAGATGTGCTCATCGAAAAATGTATCTTCACAAGTTTCCTCCTCTTCTTCGCTCGGGAAGTCAAATATAAGCTTTGCAAAAATCAATGATTTCTTCAATTTTCCCGAAACAAACTCGAGATCGAATTCTTATAGGATGAAAATCCACTTATTTAACTTTTCCCTGATCATCCTTCTAGTGAGGACGAATTGAAATGGATTGACATGGGCAACCACCAAGGTCTGGCGAAGGAGAATATAGTGTCTCAATTTTTGAACTGCATGAACGGTAGCTAAGGCAAGCTTCTCCACATGGGAATAATGGATCTCCGCATCTATAAGGTTTTGGCTCAAATAATATATGACATGCTCTTGGAGCTCCTCATCCTCTTGAAACAAAACCATAACAATCATCTCCATGGACGCGGCCACATAAAGTAGAAAGTCATGGCTATAGTCAGGTGGACTAATCACCAGGCCCGATGCTAAGGCTCGCTTAAGCACATCAAAGGAATCTTGGGCTTGCTCATCCCAACAAAAGGTAGTGTCCTTCTTCAAAAGATGCATAAAGCCTCTAGTCAAATTGGAAAAATTCATGACGAATCTCCATAATAAGTTTTCCATGCCTTGCAAACATTGAAGATGTCTAATGTTTTTCAAGGGAGATAATTGAAGTATTGCCTCAACCTTCAAAGGGTCGACTCTTATACCCTCTTTGGAGACAATGAACCCTAATAAGCAACCAAACTTCACGCAAAAGATACACTTGTGAGGATTTAACCTGACCAAATAATGGCGTCACCTTTCGAACACTAATCTCAAATGGTAGGAATGACGCATTCTCATATGAGAATGAGTAGCAAGGTCATCCAAAAAGACTTCAATAATCAATTTGAGATCATGGAAAATCAAGGTCATAGCCCACTGAAAAGTGGCTCCGACGTTTTTAAGGCCGAAAGGCATCTTCCGATATGCAAAGGTATCCCAAGGACAAATAAAGGCAGTCTTATGTTGGTACTCGGGTTTGATCTATATCTGATTGTATCTGGAAAATCCATCCATAAAAGAAAATACTTCGCTTCCCACACACTCATCCAAAATCTGATCGATAAATGGTGTGGGAAAATTATCTTTAGGACAAGCATGATTCAAGTCGTGGAAATCAGTGCATATGCGGATCGTTCCCTGCTTCTTATCAACTAGAACGGCATTTGAAACCCACTCCATCAAGGGAATGGGATAGATAAAACTGGCATTCAACAATTTTTATATCTCAGCCTTAATCGCAGGTGCTTTCCTAGGATTCACCGCACGCAAGCATTGTCAAACAGGCTTAGCATTGGGATAAGTTTTAATCTCATGTTCAACAATGCGAGGTTCGATACCTGGCATTTCCTCGTATGACCAACCAAATACATCACGAAATTCTTTGAACAACTTGGTATACTCTTGAATCTTATCTTGGGAACATTCTGCCCCAATATAGACATTCTCAATCTTTCCAAGATCATGAGAGATATTGATAGGGATGGTAGGAGATATATTCGCCATGTTTCCATCAGCCATCGGACGAGGAGAGCTTAACGGAACCATGGGACTACTAATTCTCTCACTAAGAATCTCCCTAAATTCTTCACACTCCAAATGGTCAAGCTCAAGAAGAAAATAAGACCTATGATGCAACTCTTCCCAAGGTGGATCAACCCCAGACATAGCCTCAATAATAGCCTCATCTGAAGGAAAAACACTATCAAGGTAGTCATGTGTGTGAGAAGACTAAACTGCCCATGCAGGCAGTACATATGGGTCCTCCTCCTCCGTCTGCGAAGAGGAAGGACTAGGCTCTACAACACATCCAAAATTAGCTCAATATGCTATCATAGTTGCAAGCAATGACACGTCCATTCTGATGGGCTCACATGAAGGACTCGGTGTAGGAAGAATCCAAGGATCTTCCATATGGGTCATGTGAAAATACACAGATCTCACTGACGATGAAGCCTCACTGGAACTAGTCCCTATCATAAGGACAGGTGCAGGACAACTAAAGCTTCCCATAAGGGATGGATACATGCCAACACCCACACTCCCAGCTACCGACTGAGAGTGCTGGACAATCAGGATAGAAGCTCCCAAAGATGCGGCAACAGGAGGATTCTTGAATTACGTTTGATCAATTGTAACTATCTTCCCATTAAAGGGAAAGCATAAAACTTGAAATAGAGAAGAAGCCACGGCTTGCATATTGTACATCCAATTCCTTCCTAGAAAAAAATTGTAGTTAAGGAGCGCATCAACCACCTCGAACTCTATCGCAACGGTCTTTCCTCCCAAACGGACCTTAAGAGAAGGAAGAATGGCGTGCGATCGAAACGATATTACATCAAAACAAATCAACATGGTAGTGGATTTAGATAACTTGGGGGAACCCAAACCCTTCCAACATGCCAAAGACATCATGGAAGAAGCAACGCCTTCGTCAATAACAGTGCATTTGACAGTCATGTTAAGACATTCTACATGAATCAAGAGAGACACATAGTAAGGCAAGTGAGGTTGAAGTCCCATGGTTTCAAATTTGATGACGGAGGAAGAATTATAATCGTTAACACCAAGAGCAGAAAGCAAATATTTCCTTTGCGAAGGACAACTCTGAAGTACTTCGAGTGCAGACATCACACAAGGAGTGTGGCCCAAATCCTTGACTACAGAATAGTTCTGAGTGACTCAGGCATTAGGATTGTGCCCCGAATGCTTAAGGACTCCCTTAGGAATGCGAGGAGAAACTTTAGGTTTATCCACAGGTTTTTCAATACGCAAAGGACTCTTGGGTGGAGTAGGTTCCTTTCCAAGGCCTGGTTGTGACGAACTATAGTCCTTCGTACGAGTCACAACCTTAGTAGCATGCACCATATTGATGCAGCCATGACCACTACAAGCTTCCAGTGGATTTTGATCCCCACCAAACTGATCATGGGTCCTTGGGTTCATGTTTTTATTATGAGGTAAAGGGTTGGTTAGCACAGCTGGGCCCTGCGCTATGAATATCGAGGCTTCTTCTATCTGAGGGCAAGTGAGTGAGGTGATCCTCCTTACACAACTTGTAAGGAAACTTAACCTTACATTTAGGATGCTTGTCCCCCCAAGCATTTCCAACATTCTTGTTATTATAATTGGCATTTTCATTCTTATTCCCACCCTTATGATTGTTCTTACCCTTCTTTTTATTCCTTCTGGGTTGTTGGTTACCCTTCTGGTCCGACGATTGTACCGCAAGTACACTCACCGTTTGGGTGGGTTGAGACGAAGCCATGGCTTGTCCCGAGGTAGATTGGTTGATAGATAATTGACTGACATTTTTCACAACCGAATCCACAAGTTTGGTACTCGTACAACCAACAATGCCATTGGCATGTGGTCCAAGTTTGACCTTAGGGTCGAAACTAGAACGCGGAGCATTAGGAATGATCTCATATAACAAACCGAATTGAGCATAAATCAAGTCCAATTCTTGTGACCTAAAAATGGCTTGTTCCTCGTTCTGAACTCTGGATATAGAAACATCCTTCACTATATAAGGTAGTAAGGATTTAAGGAACCACTCGAGGAGAAACTCCGGTGGTATGAAAACTTTAATCAATATCTTCTGTCTACGCCACTCTTGGATATGGTATGAGATATGTGTGGCTTTATCTTGCCAAAATGTCGAAAAGAGTTCAGTACCAATGTCATAACTCACTGATATCTTGAAGTGGTTGAGAAAATCCATAGCTATGTCATCGAAAAAAGGGAATGCCCTCCTAGGTAGCTCTATGTACCATTTCGTGGCAGGCTCTGTGAGGGTGCGTTGAAATAGCCTTAAACGGATCGAATCATCATGTAAGGAGTTAGAAGAGAACCATAGGTGAAATGTAGTAACATGCTCACTCGGATATTCTCCTAGTTTTTCCTCGAACTTGGGAATGTCCGAGGGAAGCTTCGTAGGGACAGCTGGCCAAGCCGGGCCATAAGATACCGGATCATTCGTTAGTCTCAACAAGTCAGGAAGATTTAACGTCACAAGGAAAGGGAGCCTAGGTTGAGCAGGTCTATGAGGTGCTTCATGATAATTTTGGTTCACATAGGACTAATTACCATAACCACTATGGCCATGGCCATAGTATCCTCCTCCCATTTGACCCATGTAGGGTGGCACGGAAGCACCATAATGTGGTGTACCTTGACTATGTGGGGCTACAGAGCCATAATTCGGGGAGTAAGCGGGTTGTTGATACTCGTACCCATAAGGTGAATAAATCTGTGCATACTGCGGTCCATAAGAATTCCCATGAGATGTCCCATGAGAAATTCCATAAGTAGGAATAGACATTGTGGAAGTATGAATATGACCTCCAGAAGTAGGAATGCAACCTCCTAATACAATAGGAGGTAATTGACTTTGAGACACAACTACGCGAGTAGAAGTAGTAAACACATGACTCGTAGCAACATTCTGGCCCAGAGGACCACTTGAATGATGGGGAGGAATAGCATTTGAAGAACTAGGAATGGAGGACGAAGGGACATGTGAAATCACATAAGTGGTATTCCCTATAGTCACTCGTGTTGGTTCTGGTATCTAATTAGGATTACTAACACCAGGTCTAGGACGAATGTGTGATGTAGCCTCCACCGCTAGGATGGAGGGTGCAATGTGACTCATGCTCCCAAATATCTCCGCATGGAAAGGAATGGGAATGCCCCCAGGCATAGTGCTAGGATCAAATTTTGACTCAACATAATGTGCTGGATCATGTACAGGGATGCCAGACATGCCATAACTAACATAAATAGTGCTCATAGGTTCATGATGAGTCTCATCGCCTGGAATCCAATACCGATGACCTGTGGATGAGGGATCATACCCAGAGTGTGTAGGTATATCATGTGAAGGAGTGAACCTAGAGTGTGTAGGTATATCAGGTGAAGGATCATACAAAGGAGTAGGATCATCTTCTTCAACCTCTTGAGGTGGAGAGGACAACTTAGGAATTTCATCTTCATGATCTCCCATCATGTGTGAATCAATGTGAGGATTAGTCCTCCTGTACCATATGTTTCTCTCTCCCAAAGGAGGAGGAGATGTAGAAGGAGGAAGTCCTGCTAAACGATGAGGACGACGAGGTGTTGCCCCCAAGTCCACAATGACTCAAAAAATGAAAAAGAATCTCTAATTACACAAACCCTAAGCAAGCTAACGTGCATAGAGCATACACCAATATAATCTAAAGCCAATCACAAGCAAACAAGGGTAGGATATGTGAGCTCCCGAATGAAGTAGGTATGTCTCACCTAGGAGAGGCTTGAGACTCCCATACACAACAAGCGGAGGTTCATAACCAATCATTGTGGCCCTCAGCTTCAACGCATATAGTGATTGTGCTATCTGACCCCAACCTGGCCGGGACACCTGCATAATAACCCCTACAAAGTACACCCTCTATAACCTAGGTAAGGCAACTAAGGTCACCTCAATATAATCAATGCTCAGTTAGACAGTCACAGGAGGGATTGACCATATGGGAAGGGTAGCAAAGCCCGAAACTCTCAAAAGAGCCCCCAGATATGAATACAATCCTATAAATATCTCCGGTGCTACTCAGTTATGACCAGGGGTCATCCCAATCAATAACCGCTCACACTGCCTCGTGCTTAACTCCGTTGTAAGAGGAGGATCCTGAGAAACACTAACTATACCAAGGAATTTCACACTCTCACCTGGACAGACACATACATGTTGTTGTTTAGTGGTCTTGGAGAGTTTACTCACAATGAACTATTCCAAGACCCTAAAACCTAATCTTGTTGGTATACCCTATCAAAGAAAATAGTGTAATCCATTTTAATTAAGCGTTGATTTTATTTGGCTTTATTACTCAAAAAAGGTAGATGGTCATGCAACCAATGGTGTTATGACACAACATGAAATAAAATGCACACCTAACAATCGATGCAAATGCATTGTGTCGAATGAAAAATAGGGCATGCTACTACGTGAAATGCAAAATTTTCTTCAAATGACAAATGCAGTCATTCCTATATGAAATCCTAACTAATACTTTACTAAGAAATCCTAGTGCAAGTACCATGCAAAATGCAAAGTGCAATGCATAATGATGCAAAGAAGTAAATATTTTTGGATTTTTTGAATAAAAATGAGAAACTAAAGCAAAAGAATGATTCTACCACCCCCAGACTCTGCAAGCACAATCAAATAGCACTCACGCAAAGTACTAAGGTAAAAGAAATCTAATGCACTAATCCCAAAACAAAAAATAAAAAATGCAATGACAAGAATATTCTTAACAAAGAAATTTTACCCTAAAAAAAAGTGTCTCTAGTCAGAAACAGAGGTGTATACAGACTCTAGCAGTATCAAAGGAGACTCAGCAATCATCAAAATTCACCTAGCAATTATTAATCTTCTTCTAGAAGTAAAAACTAAGGGCATACGCAACTATTCACAGTAAACCCGTGTATGTACGCGGATATAGCAGTCAAAGCCACGTGTATAAGCGACTGTGAGTAAAAAAATCATGTACAGGAAGAGAAATGTATAAAAACGAAAGCAAATAGATGAACTGAGAAAAAATTCACACTAATAAGACACTACCAGGAAAACATGCCCCCATACCCGACTCAGAAACAGAGAAATAAGAGCAATTCAAAAACATTGAATGCCGATAAAAACCCCCAAAATATAACTACTAGGAACTCCCCAGTGGAGTCACCAATTCTGTTATGGAGAGAAATTCCTATGGCTTGGGGTACCAGAACAGACAGCTTAACTCCAGAAATCAATCGTTTCCTATATGCAAGAGAAACCAAACAACTAACACTAAAGGATATCAATTCATACCTTATTCCGAACGGTTGATGTAGATCCCCGTTGATCTTTCCAACTCCATATTGAATTGATAAATTGCTTCCTTAACATTCAATAAACAAGACAAGCATGCTATATATAATTGTGTTATCTCTACTCTAGCATACATAATCAATAACATATAATCATTTGAAATCATCCATGGATAAAATATTCATTCAAACACACATTATTGGACAAGAAAATATATTTCTATTAATATAAAATAAGAGATTACAATGAATACAATCTCTGTCGGCATGTCTACGAATCAGAGAAACCGAGTCTCCCACTTGGGCCTCCACTACTTCAATCATCCATCTCTCGATAGCAAGCTCACAAGAAAAAGGCAAGCTTGGGAAGAACACAAAAGTGCTCCAAGGGACAAAGGGGATGCAGACTCAAGCATAAGTTTCAGCAACAATGGACTATAGTTCTCTTGCTCTCAACTCCTCATGCCTTCAATGTATCCAAAGGGTTCCTTATATAGCTCTTCAATGGGGCAATGAAAGGTCGAATCCAAGCGATCTCAAGTCATATGGAAGGCTAGGAGACAAGTGAGTTGAATCCATATCAAGGAAAACTCCAAAAGAATTTGGCCTTTTGCACAAATCCCGATGTACGCAGTTTTAGAGGTCAAACCCACGTATATATGCGAGAAAGGGTTTAAAAGTCACGTATAGCAAATTTTGCATGTTTTTAGGGATGATCTTGGAAACATTAAAGGAACAAAAATGGTCCATGGGGTATAAGGAGTCTGCAGAGGGACAGGGAAGGCCATAAAAATGTGATTCACCATGTGTGGTAAAATCAGCTATAACAATATGCATTTACAGTTAGTTGCAATAGTAATGGTTGATCATTGTGTTTCCTTTGATAGTTAATGTTTGCATTCCAATTAAGATGCAACTGTGTGGTGTGAAAGTCGACTGTGTAGGATAGTTTCCTTTATGCAATGTGTGCCAATATCTGTTACAGTCAAGCTCAACTCTAGTTCAATTCTGTTATTTGTATTTCTTTGAATTTATTAAACTAGTCATATTATTATTGAAAGTGGTGTGATCCTTTCCTGTTATTTATAATTTGCATCATAAATGATTGTCAGATCTTAGTTGAGTCCTGGTAGTTTGGTACTTTTATAGTTTACTTTCTGCAAGAGTACATCTAGCTTAATTCTTTCTATATTAGTAATTGTTAGAGTAATGATTCTAGAAGGGTAATTGTATTTTTTAATTCTTAGATGGATAAATTAGGTTAGATTTATCCATGAGAAGAGTTTCACTGAGCAGATAGGTAGGACAAATAATATTTCATTTATTCAATCACCTACTTAAGTGTTTATGTATAGAATGTGCTAATTATATTTGAAACAAAATACTTCCCTAGGTTCACAATTCATATTGAGCATTATGTGTGTTAGTTTTAATTGATTAGAATATAGGTTGACCAACAATATACATAAAAATATCTTCCAAATTTACAAATACTTCAACCAAACCCATTTTGGAAGTGGGTTTTTAACCTCGATTTTGAATCCTTGTATAAAGAAAGTTGTAGCTAAAATTCCAATATGATTCATTTTGCAAAATCTAGTCCCGAGGAAAGAGCTCTTATACCAAATGTTATGTAACCAAGTCTTGAAAATAGTATAAAATGAGCAGAAATAGACAAGAAGAGAGTAATCCCCACCTTAATAATGAATAACAAAAATGAATAGAAATCATCTTCAAGGGAGGAACCTTCTTACACAATGTACTAAGTACACAAGACAAGAAAAGATAATATGATGACTAAAATGAAAACATCTCCCTCCTATATATAGGAGATAAAGGTGCACAATAACAACTAATAGACACACTAATATTCCTCCTGTATAGATGAAATGGAAAAAGCTACATCATTTAGGGACAGTTGTTGGAAACCCAAATCACACCCGAAAAGGGATGAACACAAGGAAGGATCTCATACCATGTGCAAGGATGTTTAGAATTGTATATTCTCAAAATATGTACAATCATCCGGTTGACTACTTATGCATGTCCATTGGTCTTGGGGTGGAAGGAAGTTGATTTGGTCAGCTTAGTATCCACCAATGGCCATAGACTATACTAGTATGTGATCATGAACTTGTTGTGCCAATATGAAATGATAGTCTTTGGGAGCCCAGAATGAACCCAAACATGCTCAAAGAAGTGCTTATCAGTGGATTTAGGAGAGATGTTCTTCTTGCAAGCTATCATAATGGTCATCTTATAAAATTGATTCACAACCACAAATGCACATTCATTACCATGCTTAGTGGAAGGTAGTCTTGACATTTAATCCATGGAGATAGATTCCCATGGCTCATTCAGAGTCGACAGAGGGGTGTATAACCCTTGTTTTTTAATGGTCATTTTTGTGATGGTAAAAGTAGTGTAGGATATGATATATATACCAACATCTTGTCGGATATTGGGTTAATAAAAATACTTTTGTAAGACCTCCACTCTCTTCTCAATGCCAAAGTTCCCTGCCACCCGACTATAATTCACTTCCCAAATCATATTCGCACACTCATTTGAAGGAACACAGAGATGTCCCGGGTGGCATAGAAACCCTCCCTGAAGATGAAATTCTACCACTAATGTTTCTGTACATAAGGCCTAATAGATGGGAGTGAACTCAGGATCACTGGCATATAGTTGCGACCACCCAAAGATCTCATGGTTGTAAGAGTTGAGAACCATGTTTAATGCTACTACTAGAGGTCAACTAAGGAAATAAATTACTCTATAGGTGCTTCCATTCTTGTATTTAATGTTCAAGTGAAATTATTTCAAGTGGACCACTTCTCACGTCAATCATTCTATAAATTCCCTTGGGTTCACATGAGCTGCAAGGGCTTGTGATCAATGTGGATGATTGTTTCATTTCCAAGGATATAATGCTTCCATTGATGGGAAACTTAGACAATGGAGTACATTTCCTTGTCATAGGTGGGATACTTGTGGACTATATATGAAAGTGTCTCATAGTGATATTCTACTAGAGGGCCATGCTGAGTGAGGACCGCACCAATGGAATAGTCTGAAGAATCTATCTCGATCTCAAAGGTTTGTTCCATATCCTATAACGTAAGTACAAGCATTGAACATAAGCATTGATTCAACTCCTCAAATGTGTGTTGTTGTGGCTTGGACTAGATGAAATTTTCCTTAGATCCACCTTTGGTCACCTAGCCCAAGAGACCAAGATATATTAGAGAAGCATGAAACAAATTTGCGAAGCTATGTGAGAGACATCGAGGTCAACCAATTGTGAATGAATTTGATCCTAGACGGATCGACATGAACACCATGTGTGTCCACGATATATCCCAAATACTGAACCTTTTCCACGCTAAAGGAGCACTTCTCTAGATTGGTATATAACTTGTGTCGTCACAAGGTACTGAGGACCTATTTGATATGGTGTAAATGTTCTTCCCATGTTCTACTATAGATGAGGATATCATCTAGATATACAACCACAAAGGAATTAGTGAATGGTCGTAGAATGTAATCCATCATCCTCATGAATATTGCTAGAGAATTAGTCAAGCCGAAAGGCATGAACAACCACTCAAAAACTCCTTCTCGATATTTGAAGGTAGCCTTCCAGACATTGATCTACTCAATTGGTACTTGGTGATAGCCAAACTTCAGATCAATCTTGTTGACATATTTCCCCCCTTGAGTTGGTCAAGGATTTCATCGATCTAGGGAATGGGATACCAATTCTAAATTGTGATCTTGTTTAGATATTGGTATTCAACATAGATTCTCCATGTCCCATATTTCTTCTGTACAGACATAATTGGGCTCCCACAAGGTGAGGAGCTGGGTCGAAAGTGACCCTTTTGGATTAACTCTTGAATATAAAATTTGATTTCTTCAGTATCCATGAGGGAACACATGTATACCAACCCATTAGGTAAAGATGTGCCAGGTATTAAATCAATGGAATGCTTGACCTAGAAATGTATTGGAACCACCATAGGTTTGGTGAAGATGTCTTTTTATGATTCCCCAATATTTTCCTCCTATTTTTGTTGTGTAGAGGGGTTTTGTGAGGAGATGGTGGATGTTGTTGTGATATTTCGTTCAATATTAGAATGAACCATTAAGAATACAGGTTTACCTATCTGGGAGATTATCTTCCTGTATTGTTTTATTGTTATGAGGGACGTTGTAGTAGAAGGAAGTGTCTCTGGTATCCTATAGAGTTTCTTTCAGAAAGTAATAATGACGCTACGAGGTCTAGACTCATACACAATATGATGTTTCCACATATATGGTTGTCCTAAAAGAACATCACAAACTTCAAGCATGGAAACATCACACATTAACTTATCTTTGAAGGGCTTGATGTTGTAGGAGAGGTATCACTGTTGACTGACAAATATGTCTCATCCCTGGATCAAGAAGCCAATGTTATAGGGTTGGGGATGTGGAACCATCCGACGATTCAATATTTTTACGGCCTCTACCAATATGACATTATTTTGACTACCATTTTCAACAATGAAATGTAGCAGAGTCCCTACACCCATAGTTGTGACTGGAAGAGGTGCTCCCCTTCCTTTAGCTCCTCTAACCCTTCGTTTTTTATCTTTGCGGTTGCGATGGTGGCTCTAGGTTCCATGTCAAATATGATATTATTTCCCCTTTATTTGTTGGAATCATTATCTGAGTCAGAGTATGGATTTGGGGATTTTCCTCATTCAACAATGATTATTTTTGGAAACATTCATCAGTGTTGTACCATGGGATTTTGTGGAACTCGCACCACCTGCTGGTGTCCTTATTCGATTTCCCATTACCCTTCTTTTCTTATGGCTTGAACTGGTTGTCAATACTTTGGTTGTCCTTTTTATTTCATTTTGTTTATGAATTACAATCACTTTTTCTAAGATTTTATTGATAATTTGTAGACCAAAAATACTGCTTATTCTTTTGCTTAAACTTTTGCTAAATCTTAACAACATATCGGTAAGATTCTCCTAGTGAGGATATGTCTAGGATATCCATATCTGATTGAATGTACCTATGGAGTCGAATGAGGTATTTTAGAACCAAGTGTTATTCATATTTTCTAATACCTAGCCTTGAGTGAAAGCTATGGAATATATTGGTTTACTTTGACATCGTTTGGTCTCTTTCCTAGTGCATTGTCATCCAACAGGTGTATTAGTCATCATAGTTTTCGACAGGGTAGAGTTACTCTTTGACAACATTGAAAAAATATGCCCAAGTGGGTTCCTTTTTGAATATTTTACATTCATCCCTCACATTCCTCTTGTAGTACCCGTCTATTGGGTAAAATATTGTCTTGAATAATTCACCTAATATTTAATTATCGACCAGGGTTGGTAGGATTAGAGCCATTACAAAATATATGCAAATGTAGAGGGATTCCTAGGGTATCATGGTAATACTTTCAACAAACAAAAGATCGAAAGATCTTTCGGAATGAAAAACTGAGTCAAACTCTTAAGAATTCTACTATCAGGATAATTGAACAAAGTACTAGACCAGAGTAGTATCATATTATACTACTCTACTCTATAAACATAAGGATATAAATAGTGTTATGACATTGAACTATTCTATCTAAGGGAATTTATTTTACTGCTAAACAACTTTAAAGACTGATTGTACAAATAAGGATTTACAACAACTAGTTATACTTTCTAGAAAAAAACTATACATGCAACTAACAAATGTACATAATAGTTTAAAATAACTATCTAGTTCCATTCTCCTTGATTATTTTGAGGATAAGGATTTACCGTGAGTGGAACAAGAGTAGGAGAAGTGTCAAAGTGACTTTCAAATGAGGTGAAGAAACTAAAGGGAATCAAATCTAACTTAATCTCTATGAAAAATATGTAGAGTAAGAAATGTCCAATTGCAAGTGATAGTAAACATGATGTTTTATGAACAAATAACTTCCTAACTTTCAAAGGTTAAAACAAGACTATAAGCAAACAGACCTAACTTATAAATAAATGGAAAACTCAATAAAAAGAAGCAAAATAGAAAACTTAATAAAATGATTTTAAACCTCATCATATAGGTTTCTTCAATAATTACATGATGGAAAGAACAAGCCTTATTGCTATGAATGGTTCACAAGATACTAATCTATTAATGCACTTAAACTTCACATGCAAAGGAATAAATTAAATGAAACCAAAGACATAATTACAAGGCAACATAGTAAACATAATTTTGAACATCAAATGAGGAGGAAAAATAAGAAAGAATAAAACATAATGAGCATTTAAACGATCTAATCTAAAGCTGTAAGAAAAGACACAACCATTATCTAATTACCATTTATCAAGACATAATCGAAAGCTAAGAAAACAGGCTTAAAACAAGTTGAAAGCACTAAGAGACGAATGGAAAACTAGATAACAGACTGAAATAGAGGTTTGTATGACAAACAAATTAGGCTGTCTGAATGACAGTCTGTCTGAAGAAAATACTAAAACTTCAAGAAATAGTTAATCTAAATGATCTTTGAGCACGACTGACCCATGCATCTGATACTAAAATGTAAAGATCAGAAATTGAACCTACTTAATCATCCAATTTCATAACAGAATTATCTAAACTAATTCATAATTTAAAAAGAAAAGATTGTCATTCATTGCATCATTGAACAACTGAAATATAATTAAGAAAATTCATGACAAAACAGAAGTAAATAAGGATGAACCTATTGTAACTTGATCAAAGAAATCTATTCTATCAATATGACATTAAGCAAACTAACTAAAAAATACTTTAAAAAAAATTAAAAACTAATCTATGTGCAACCAGTTTCTTAGCTCACAAAGGAAATTACATAAATAGAATAATATCAAATTTTAAGCTACTGGAAATAAATAACATAAACAATTTCAATGGCTAAGTTGCAGAAAAAAATTATAGATGAAATTATACTAATTGCAGAAAAAGGAAGAATGAAAATACACGGGAAGAAAAAGCTTTGGTTGACAGGGGGCCCTCCCAACAATCATAGTGATAATTGGCTCATGCTGCTTAAGACAAGATCATACACAACATCCACATAAATTCCCTTAAAGTAAAGAAAAAGTATTACAGAGTTTCTGAACTGATTGATTACATGTATCAACTAAAAGAAACTATTATCAACCTCCTTCTCGCATAACATCTTCTGTATATATATTGTTTGAAAAAGGGTGAGCAAGTCGACCCTTTCAGTGGTCAACTGCTCTTAAGATCAACCAACAATTATGACAAGTAACTAAGAAAAGGGCAACTCATAACGTTTTCCTCTGTCTTCTCAAATCTGGTTCTTTTCTAGCACACGATGTGGCATACAAACTCAATTTAATCGTAACTAGTGTCAATTTGTCACACCAAGACATCATATGAGTGATATTCCAAAAGGGGTTTCATGCTATCATGCTAACATGTGGTCAACAATAGTTTATAGGCAGTTTCATGCTTTTAACACTCAAGAATCAATTAACAACAATGTGCAGTTGGCTCGGCAGTTCGAAGGGTGAGTTGGAAAATGTGTTCGATATGCTCTGCGCATGTCTAGGATGGATGCAATACTTGCTCATTGGTCCGCTGAAGACCATGATTCTTCAATGAAAATCTCAAAAATTAGTATATCATTATATATCATTGAATTTAACCAAGAAAATCGTGAAATAATGGAAATAAAACATAACTTGATAAATCCAAAATATGATCGTACCTGGTGCTGAATAACGAACTGTATGATGGAAAATATGCCAAAAGGTGACAAAACATGTGTTCAATATGTAAATTATTATCCAAAAAATGATAAAAAAATGAGGTTCAACATTCCCCCAAACCGAAGGAATGCCAGGTCCCACTAGTCAAAATGAAAGATAGAATTAGGAAGAAGGAAGAGTTGCGTCAGTAGCTTCCTTCGACTTTTATGAAGCAGATGGTTTGAACTTCAGTTTCCTAGCCTGTGCCTTCAAAAGGGAATTCCTTTCTTGTTAATTCATCTATGACAAACTAACAGTCCTGTGGAGCTCCTCAATGTTTTTAATTTGTAACCGCAACTCTTTGTTCTCCTCTCGAATATCTGCAATCAACTTAACATATCCTTCATTTTTCTTTGTTGTTTGAGCCAACTCGTAAGTTAACTAGTCCATTGTTGGCTGATATGGCATAGATGGCTCTGCGAACTATTTGGAATCTCATGGAGGACTCATTCCCCTTGATGGTGGATCCAAATCAACAGTAGGAATGTGTTCTTTAGGACTAATATCCTGGGCAGATGAAGGAATGTTTGTTTGATTGGCATCCTTTAATAATTCGGCAGAAATACTGGATAATGCTAACAGGGATGAATTTCAGTCAATTTTCTCTAATTCAGCCACATTGTCTGAATGACTGGTCTGCATATCAGACTGAACAATGGTTTGGGTACTAGGCTGGAGCATACACTGAACATTTTTCTCATTTTTTTTCATTGTGCGAGGTCATGAGAATGGTACGAATTCAACAGAGACAGGGCTAGAAGGGGTATTTTGTGTAGATGGGCTAGCTTCTAAGGTGTCCTCATCAAGATGGATAATGTTGGGGTTTTCCTCTTCTACAGGTGTTGTTTGACTAGCCCCATGGTGAAGATGACATGATCATTTGTAGATGTTAAGATGGGGGTTAATCACCTTGAATAAAAAAGTATCCTAGGCTTGGTTTCGCTTCTTGAGCTGGTCTAGGATTAAAATTTTGATCAAGCTATGGTGGTATAGTCTACTTTTGGGGTGAAGGGTATTTTTTCGAACTAGATTTGACATATTTTCTAAACTTCGAAGGAAAAATAAAGGAAAATTGAGACATCTATTATCGACCAAATGAGCCAATAAACAGAGATGACATAATTTAAATACATTAACTTACCTTCACGGGTAATCAGATGAATATTGACTGTCAGTGGATTGATGTATTCAGGCTTTATCCAACTATGATGATAACCTTTTACACCTGTTACATGCTGAAATTTGGGCTTGAGTTCAAAGTTATGCGATGCATGTGGAACAAATCAGTGCTTGTGCCATCGCTCACCTTCTTGGGGAATCTTGGTTTCATGTGCAATTTATTCCTCCGTGACTTGGAAGGAAAGATGTCCGACCCTAGCCATTCTCCCATCGAAATCCATCACAAAAAGAAATGAGATTTCCTCATCGTATCCTTGTAGTAGATGGAGAAACAGGTTCCAACCGACATGGAAAAATTCTTCCCGACATCCTTTGAACTCTGTCATTTGGAATAAATCTTGGTATCTTTTTGCTCAAATCGATTTGGCATGGTTTAAGCAGAGGGAAGGATACAGGGTTTGCAGGGAGATGAGAGAAAGGTGGCTAAAATTCTCTACAGTGGTAACAATCAGTGAAAATGATGGAATGGGAGAACGTTCGCATAGTGTTGGTTTAAGAAGTGCCTCATTCAACCTACAAAATGATCATGCAAACAGCTCAACATGCTTATAGGATCATGCCATTATGGCAATATTTGAAACGTGTGCCATCAAAAACGTGTAATTAAATGAGTTTATAAAGTTTAGCTAGTTTTACTTTAGACAGGTTGAACGTTTAACTCAATACGGATGCATAACCATAGCCTTAGTTTAACAAGAAGGTCGACTTATCTGATAGCTTGTGCGTGCGAGCAGAAAAGAGGATAAGTGTGATAGCAGAGTCATGATGACTAGGAAGTACCCTACGGTCGTATCATATCCATATGGAGGTAAAATGAAATCGCATTAGATCCAATTCGTACTATCATGAATAGAGACTAGTCATAATATCTTATGGATGTGACTCTAATGATATGACTCGGATTTTTTCCCAAACAAAATTAAGCTAACACTTAGCCATAGATACGAAAATATCATAGTTTTTTTTATTCAGATCATCATTTAACTTTTTATTCATACCAACATTCAACCCTTCATATGATCCTTCATACATATTTCTGTAAAAATGAGCTTGTTGGGTCAGACTGCCGCTAATCGTGGCTTTTACTAGGATGCCAAGCCACAAAGAAGTCATATAAAACAATTCTCTAGCGTTCTTCCTTATTCATCCAAGACTTTAAGACCAATTTCGCTATTTGCATTATCCTACAAACACTTTGTCATTTGGAAATGAGTCTCTTATAAGTAACTTAGAAAAAATAAATACGGACAGTCTAATCCTCCCCAAAACCAAAGATATGGCATGTCCCAAAGCCATACGAGAAAACTAAGTAATTTCAAAAATAAATTAATAGAAGTTCAATCATGTTGTTGTAGTTTTGTAAAAGAAAGAAAGACTAACTAATAGATGGAAAGGATTCAGATATGTACATTTATCCAAAAACAACAGTGCTTAAATATGTAGATATGTAAATTTATCATTTATCATTTATCATGTGATGAGAATATAAGTGAAAGTACCATAGCAAAAACTAGTCATCCTTGCCTCGTTGTAAGGATATATTGTCATCTCAAGAATTTTTGAGTTCACCTTCAAATTTGTGGCGGTTTGCAACTATGGGTCCCATTTCTAGGATAATCATATCCTAGATATTGATTGAATTTAGATTGTTGGATACAAGGCCAACTTATAGTTATTCTTTAATGACATCATAAACAATAGGCCTAAACATATATTCGTATATATTCATAAACAATAGGCCTAAACATATTTTTTTTGAACCATGTGCCTAGTGGTGCATTGACCAAATCTCTTTTACCAGATATCGCCCTGCTGCTAGGACGCCTATTCAGTACTTCGGTGGGTTTATCTTGGTACCATGCAAGCATAGCCCCGCTTCCAATGATCATGTTCATCACCCCGATGGGTTTACTTACACTTAGCAAACTTCCTTATTTTTAAGTTGTTACTTAGCATTGACCTGCTACCAACATGCCTGTTCAGTACCCCAATGGGTTTTCCTTGTATAAATATTTTGAGTATATGGAAGTTGATTGGTACTAGAGCATGCTAAGCCCTACTAAACACATTATTCATAGTATAATTTTTTTCATAAAATGGCCTTAACTATAGATCATGTCAAAAGAGAATAACTTAAAAATGTTCCTTGGTCTCTCAGTCTATCTTCTTTATAAAGGATAATGTTTCCCACAAGCAGAAATTCCACTTACCCTGGAGTGTCCTCAAAAACACTTAAGGGTCAAGTTTTGATAATGAGTGCAAATTGAGATAGTAGTCCATAGGTGTGAAAACTTTAAAGAACATGATGATTAAAGTAATTCTTTTGAGCAACTGTTCAAGTAATCGGAAATGTACATTTCTGAAGCATAACAAAATCATAAAATAAGTGGTTTGAAAATGATATACAAGAATTCTAAATCTTCAAAGTTAAGATATGTTTTGAGTGTTTTTTTTAGAGTACTTTCTTTTTTCGGTAATATCCCGTGAGCTGCGTAAAGAAATAGAAAGACCCATTTGTAACCAAATTTCAAAACCATTTGTTAGATAATTTATTTTATTCTTGAAAACATAGAAAAAGAGTCCCCTGCAAACAAATGATTAGGAATTACTCTTACTTATTCAAAGAAATATACACATATTTACATATATACAAATGATGATAACCCACAATATTTTTAAGGATCAGGAGGAGGAAGTTTTTGGAGAGGGGAGTCCAATGATTACCTCTATTTTGGTAGGATCAATCTTGATCCCTTGGGGAAAAACATGATTCCCCATGCAAATGTGACATGTAGAGATTTTTTTAATGGAAATTCCTGTTGAGGATGTTTAGTTTCACATTTTGGATAGAAGTTGCTCTTCACTGCTCGTTCTCATTCCTTATTCTTCATGTAAGTTTGGTTTCTAAAGTGAGTATACCTAGAAGGTTTCTTTCAAGGTAAGAATGGGGCATCCCAATTTTATTTTCCAGGAAAAATCTTCGTTCGATCAACCATTATCTTATTGGGTCTTATAGGAGTAGTAGGTTCTACTGTGGATGTTTCAATTTGTGGGGTTAATATGTTTATTGAGTTGCCAAAGAGAGATTTCAACTAGGAAGAATTGACAAAATTAGTGAAGTACAGCTCCTCCACTAAATTAAAGTTGTATCATCTAATTTTGTGATGTAGTGGAAGGTTTAAGGGTTCCCAATGGTTACTCCCTTTGAACTTTGTCAGGAGTGAGGCCCTCAGGACCTCCTTCCAGGATCTCTTCTCTTTCTATGGTTTCCCTCGTAAGAATCTATTTATGTTTCCAGATTAACTACTTCCTATAGGTGTATTTTTTTTCAATGTCTTTCCGCTGAGTTGATGGTTGGGGTTTTATGTCCCCTATAAAGACTTAATAGGAATTTTAACAAAATTTTACTATCTGAACGAGTCTACCCCAAGAATCTCTAGGTTTGTTCATAAAAAATAAAGGGAAACGTATGCTACTACTACTACTAGGTTTGGGGGCACTTGTTATAACAGATGCGTAGGTTCTTACCTCTCATCTTACTGCTCCCCCACCACCATCCTATATTTATTCTACCTTACAGAACAACTCCTCGGCAACAGCGCCAAAATGTTGGGTAAAATATTGTCTTGAATTATTCACCTAATATTTAATTATTGACATGGGTTGGTAGGATTAGAGTCATTACAAAATATATGCGAAGGTAGAGGGATTCCTAGGGTATCGTGGTAATACTTTCAACAAAAAAAACAATCGAAAGATATTTCAAAATGAAAAACTGAGTCAAACTCTTAAGAATTCAACTATCAGGATAATCGAACAAAGTACTAGACCAGAGCAGTATCACATTATACTACTCTACTCTATACACATAAGGATATAAACAGTGTTATGACAATGAAGTATTCTATCTAAGGGAATTTATTTTACTACTACACAACTTTAAAGACCGATTGTACAAAGAAGGATTGACAACAACTAGTTATACTTTCTAAAAACAATATATACATGCAACTGACAAATGTACATAATGGTTTAAACTAACTATCTAGTTCCATTCTCCTTGATTATTTTGAGGATAAGGATTCACCGTGAGTGGAACAGAAGTAGGAGAAGTGTCAAAGTGACTTTCAAATGAGGTGAATAAACTAAAGGGAATCAAATCTAACTTAATCTCTATGAAAATATGTAGACTAAGAAACGTCCAACTGCAAGTGATAGTAAACATGATGTTTTATAAGAAAATAAATTCCTAACTTGCAAAGGTTAAAACAAGACTATAACCAAACAGACCTATCTTATAAATAAATGGAAAACTCAATAAAAAGAAGAAAAATAGAAAACTTAATAAAATGATTTTAAACCTTATCCTATAGGTTGCTTCAATAATTACATGATGGAAAGAACAAGCCTTATTGCTATGAATGGTTCACAAGATACTAATCTATTAATGCACTTAAACTTCACATGCAAAGGAATAAATTAAATCAAAAGAAAGACATAATTACAAGGAAACATAGTAAACATAATTTCAAAGATCAACTGAGGAAAAATAAGAATAAAACATAATGAGCATTTAAATGATCTAATCTAAAGTTGTAAGAAAAGACACAACCATTATCTAATTACCATTTATCAAGACATAATCGAAAAGCTAAGAAAACAGGCTTAAAATAAGTTAAAAGCACTAAGATCCGAATGGAAGTCTGGATAATAGACTAAAATAGAGGTTTGTATGACAGATAGAACAGGTTGTCTGAATGACAGTCTGTCTAAAGAAAATACTAAAACTTCAAGAAATAGTTAATCTAAATGATCTTTGAGGACAGATGACCCATGCATATGATACTAAAATGTAAAGAGCAGAAATTGAACCTACTTAACCATCAAATTTCATAACAGAATTATCGAAACTAATTCATAATTTAAAAAGAAAAGATTGTCATTCATTGCATCATTGAACAACTGAAATCTAATTAATCAAATTCATGACAAAATAGAAGTAAATAAGGCTGAACCTATTTTAACTTGATCAAAGCAATATATTCTATCAATATGACATTAAGCAAATTAACTGAAAAATACTTAAAAAGAAATTAAAAACTAATCTATGCGCAACCGGTTTCTTAGCTCACAATGAAAATTACATAAATAACATAATATCAAAGTTTAAGCTATAGGAAATAAATAACATAAACAATTTCAATGGCTAATTTGGAAAAACAAATTATAGATAAAATTATACTAATTGTAGAAAAGGAAGAAAGAAAATACAGGGAAGAAAAAGATCTGGTTGATGGGCGGGCCTACCAACAATCATAGTGATAATTGGCTCACGCTACTTAAGACAAGATCATACACAACATCCACGGAACTTCAATTAAAGTAAAGAAAAAGTGTTACAAAGTTTCTGAACTGACTAATTACTTGTATCAACTAAAAGAAACTATTATCAACATCCTTCTCGCATAACAGCGTCTGTATATATATTGTTTGACAAACGGCGAGCAAGTCGACCCTTTCAGTGGTCGACTACTCTTAAGATCAACCAACAATTATGACAAGTAATGAAAAAAAGGTCAACTCATAATGTCTTCCTCTGTCTTCACAAATCTGGTTCTTTTCTGGCGCGTGATGTAGAATACAAACTCAATTTAATCGTAACTGGTGTCAAGGTGTCACACGGAGACATCATATGAGGAATATTCCAAAAGGGGTTTCATGCTATCATGCTGGCGCGTGGTCAAAAATAGTTTACAGGCCATTTCATGCTTTTAACGCTCAGGAATCAATTAACAGCAATGCACGTTTGGCTCGACGGTTTGAACGGTGAGCTGGACAATGTGTTGGATATGCTCTGCACATATCTAGGATGGATGCAATACTTGCTCATTGGTTCGTTGAAGACCATGATTCTGCAATGACAATTTCATACATTAGTATATCATTACCTATCATTGAATTTAACCAAGAAAATCGTGAAATAATGGAAATAAAACATAGCTTGATAAATCCAAAATATGATCGTACCTGGTGTTGAATAACGATGTATGATGGAAAATATCCAAAAGGTGACAAAAAATGTGTTCAATATGTAAATTATTAGCCAAAAAATGATAACAAAACAAGGTTCAACATTCCCCCAAACCCAAGGAATGCCAGGTCCCACTAGTCAAAATGAAAGATAGCATTAGGAAGAAGGAAGAGTTGCGTCAGCAGTTGCTTTCGACTTTGATGAAGCAGATGGTTTGAACTTCAGTTTCCTATCATGTGCCTTCAAAAGGGAATTCCTTTCTTGTTGATTCCTCTGTGACAAATTAACAGTCTTGTGGAGTTCCTCAATGTTTTTAATTTGTAACCACAACTCTTTGTTCTCCTCTCAAGGATCTACAATCAAATTAACATATCCTTCATTTTGATTTTTTTTTGAGCCAACTCGTAAATTAACTGGTCCATTGTTGGTTGATGTGGCATAGATGGCTCTGTGGACTGTTTGGAATCTCATGGAGGACTCATCCCCCTTGATGGTGGATCCAAATCAATAGTAGGAATGTGTTCTTCAGGACTAATATACTGGGCAGATGAAGGAATTTTTGTTTGATCAACATCCTTTAATAATTCAGCAGAAAGACTGGCTAATGCTTATAGGGATGAATTTCAGTCGGTTTTCTCTAATTCAGCCATTTTGTCTGAATGACCGGTCTGCATATTAGATTGAATTGTGGTCTGGGTACTGGGGTGGATCATACACTGAACATTTTTCTCATTTTGTTTCTTGGTGTGAGGTCATGCGAAAGGTACGAATTCAGTGGACACAGGCCTAGCAGGGGTATTTTGTGTAGATGGGATAGCTTCTGAGGTGTCCACGTCAATATGGATGATGTCAGGGTTTTCCTCTTCTACAGGTCGGATTTGACTAGCCCCACGATGAAGATGATGGGATCGTTTGCGTATGTTAAGATGGGGGTTAAGAACCTTGAATACAAAAGTCTCCTAGGGTTGGTTTCACTCCTTGAGCTGGTCCAGGATTAAAAGTTTGATCAATCTATGGTGGTATAAGCTACTTTTGGGGTGAAGGGTATTTTTTTGAACCAGGTTTGACATATTTTCTAAAATTTAAATAAAAAAGAAAGGAAAATTGAGACATCTATTATAGATGAAATGAGCCCATAAAAAAGAGATGACAGGATTTAAAGACACTAAAATTACCTTCACAGGTAATCAGATGAATAATGATTGTCAGTGGATTGATGTATTAAGAATTTATCCAACTATGATGATAACCTTTTACGCCTGTCACATGCCAGAATTTAGGCTTGAGGGCCAAGTTATGCAATTCCCATGGAACAAATTAGTGCTTGTGCCATCGCTCGCTTTCTCGGGGAATCTTGGTTGCACGCGTAATCGATTCCTCCATGACTTGGAAGGAAATATTTCCTACCATATCCATTCTCCCATTGAACTCCATCACAAAAATAAATGAGATTTTCTCATCGTATCCTTGTAGTAGATGGAGAAGCGAGTTCCAACCGGCACAGAAAAATACTTTTCGACATTCTCTAAACTATGTCATTTGGAATAAATCTTAGCAGCTGTCCGGCTCAAATCAATTCAGCATGGTTTAAGCAGAGGGAAGGATACAGGGTTTGCAAGGAGATGAGAGAAAGCTGGCTAAAATGCTCTACAGTGGTAACAATTAGTGAAAACAATGGAATGGGAGAAGGTTCACATAGTGTTGGTTTAAAACATGTCGTATTCAACCTACCAAATGATCATGCAAATAGCTCGGCATGCTTAGACGATCGTTCCATTATGGCAATCTTTGAAACATGTGCCGTCAAAAACGCGTAATTAAACGAGTTTCTAAATTTTAGTTAGTACAACCATGTCCAAAGTAAACTTTGGACAGGTTGAACATTTAACTCAATACAGATGCATAACCATATTCATAACCATAGCCTTAGTTTAACAAGAAGGTCGACTTATCTGATAGCTTATGCGTGCGAGCAGAAAAGAGGATAAGGGTGATGGAAGAGTCATGATGACTAGGAAGTACCCTATGGTCGTATCATATCCATATGGAGGTAAAATGAAATCATATTAGACCTAATTCATACTATCATGAATTGAGATTAGTCATAATTTCCTGTGGATGTTACTCTAATGATATGACTCAGCTTTTTGCCCAAACAAAATTAAGCTAACACTTAACCATAGATACAAAAATATCATAGTTTTTTTTCATTTATATCATCATTTGACTTTTTATTCATACCAACATTCGACCCTTCATATGATCCTTCATACATATTTCTGTAAAAATGAGCTTGTTGGGTCAGATTGCCACTAATCGTGGATTTTCCTAGGCTCCCAGGCCACAAATAAGTCATATAAAATAATTCTCTAGCGTTATTTCTTATTCATCCAAGATTTTAAGACAAGTTTCGCTATTTGCATTATCCTGCAAACACTTTGTCATTTGGCAATGAGTCTCTTATAAGTAACTTAGAAAAGATAAATACACAAAATCTAATCCTCCCCCAAACCAAAGATATGGCATGTCCCCAAGCCATACAAGAAAACTAAGTAATTTTAAAAATAGATTAATAGAAGTTCAATCATGTTTTTGTAGTTTTGTAAAAGAAAGACAGACTAACTAATAGATGGAAAGGATTCAGATATATACATTTATCCAAAAATAACAGTGCTCAAATATGTAGATATGTAAATTTATCATTTATCATGTGATGAGAATATAAGTGAAAGTACCACAGGGAAAACTAGTCATCCCTGCCTTGTTATAAGGATATCTTGTCATCTCAAGAACTTCTGAGTTCACCTTCGAATTTGTGGTAGTTTGCAGCTATGGGTCCCATTTCTAGGATAATCATATCCTAGATATTGATTGAATTTAGATTGTCGAATCCAAGGCCAACTTATAGTTATTCTTTAATGGCATCATAAACAATAGGCCTAAACATATTTTCTTTTGAACCATGTGCCTAGTGGTGCATTAACCACATCTCTTTTACCAGATATTGCCCCGCTGCCAACTGGCCTGTTTAGTACCTCGAAGGGTTTATTTTGTTACCATGCAAGCATAGCCTCGCTGCCAGCAAGCCTATTCAGCACCCCGACGGTTTTACTTGCATTTATCAAACTTCCTTGTTTTTAAGTTGTTACTTAGCATTGACCCGCTACCAGTAGGCCTGTTCAGTACCTCGGCGGGTTTTCCTTGTATAAATATTTTGAGTATATGGAAGTTGATTGGTACTAGAGCATGCTAATCCCTGCTAAACACATGATTCATAGTATAAATGTTTTTCATAAAATGGCCTTAACTATAGATCATGTCAAAAGAGAATAACTTAAAGATGTTCCTTGGTCTCTCAGTCTATATTCTTTATAAAGGATAATGTTTCCCACACGCAGGAATTCCACTTACCCTAGAGTGTCCTAAAAAATACTTAAGGGTGAAGTTTTGATAACAAGTGTATATTGAGCTAGTAGTCCATAGGTGTGAAAATTCTGAAGAACATGATGATTAAAGTAAGTCTTTTGAGCAACTGTTCAAGTAATCATAAATGTGCATGTCTGAAGCATAACAAAATCATAAAATAAGTGGTTTTAAAATGATATACAAGAATTCTAAATCTTCAAAGTTAAGATATGTTTTGAGTGATTTTTTTTAGAGTACTTTCTTTTTCAGTTAATACCCCATGAGCTGCTCAAATAAATAGAAAGACTCATTTGTAACCAAATTTCAAAACCATCTGTTGGATTATTTATTTTATTCTTGAAAACATAGAAAAAGAGTCCCCTGAAAATAAATGATTAGGAATGACTCTTACTTATTCAAACAAATATACACATATTTACATATATACAAATGATTATAACCCACAATATTTTTAAGGATCAGGAGGAGGAAGAGTTTTTGGAGAGGGGAGTCCAATGATTACCTCTATTTTGGTAGGATATATCTTGATCCCTTGGGGAAAAACATGATGCTCCATGCAAATGTGACAAGCGGATATTTTGTTTAATGGACATTCCTATTGGGGATTTTTCGTTTCACATTTTCGACAGAAGTTTCTCTTCGCTGCTCGTTCTTCTTCTTGCTTCTTCATGTAAGTTTGGTTTCTAAAGTGAGTATACCTAGAAGGTTTATTTCGAGGTGAGAATGGGGCATCCCAACATTCCTTTTCAGGAGAAATCTTCCTCCGATAAACCATTATATTATTGGGTCTTATAGGAGTAGTAGGTACTACTATGGATGTTCCAATTTGTGGGGTTACTATGTTTATTGAGTTTCCAAAGAGAGCTTCACGTAGGCATGATTGACAAAATTGGTGAAGTTCATCTCCTCCACTAAATAAAATTTGTATCATCTAATTTTGTGACTTATTGGAAGGTTTAAGGGTTCCCAGTGGTTACTCCCTTTGAACTTTGTCAGGAGTGAGGCCCTCAGGACCTCCTGCCATGATCTCTTCTCTTTCTATGGTTTCCCCTGTAAGAATCTCTTTATGTTTCTAGCAGAAATACTTCCTATAGGTGTTTTTTTTCAATGTCTTTCTGTTGAGTTGATGGTTGGGATTTTATGTCCCCCATAAAGACTTAATAAGAATTTTAACAAAATTGTACTATCTTAATTAATCTACCTTGAGAATCTCTAGGTTTGTTCATAAAAACTAAAGGGAAACCTATGCTACTACTACTACTAGGTTTGGGGGCACCTGTTATAACAAATGAACAAGTTCTTAACTCTTGTATTACCTCTCCCCCACCACCAGCCTATATTTATTCTACCTTACAGAACAAATCCCCGAAAATAGCGCCAAAATGTTGGGTAAAATATTGTCTTGAATAATTCACCTAATATTTAATTATCGACCGGGGTTGGTAGGATTAGATCCGTTACAAAATATAGGTGAAGGTAGAGGGATTCCTAGGGTATCATGGTAATACTTTCAATAATAAAAAAGATCGAAAGATCTTTCAAGATGAAAAACTTAGTCAAACTCTTAAGAATTCAACTATCGGGATAATCGAACAAAGTACTAGACCAGAACACTATCACATTATAATACTCTACTCTATAAACATAAGGATATAAACAGTGTTATGACAATGAACTATTCTATCAAAGGGAAATTATTTTACAGCTAAACAACTTTAAATACTTATTGTAGAAAGAAGGACTAACAACAACTAGTTATTCTTTCTAAAAAAAACTATAGATGCAACTGACAAATGTACATAATGGTTTAAACTAACTATCTAGTTCCATTCTCCTTGATTATTTTGATGATAAGGATTCACCATGAGTGGAACAGGAGTAGGAGAAGTGTCAAAGTGACTTTCAAATGAGGTGAAGAAACTAAAGGGAATAAAATCTAACTTAATCTCTACAAAAATATGTAGAGTAAGAAACATCCAATCGCAAGCGATAGTAAACATGATGTTTTATAAGCAAATAAATTCCTAACTTGCAAAGGTTAAAACAAGACTATAATAAAACAAACCTAACTTGTAAATAAATGGAAAACTCAATAAAAAGAAGCAAAATAGAACACTTAATAAAATGATATTAAACCTTATCCTATAGGTTTCTTAAATAATTACATGATGGAAAGAACAAGCCTTATTTCTATGAATGCTTCACAAGATACTAATCTAGTAATGCACTAAAACTCCAAATGAAAAGGAATAAATTAAATCAAACCAAACGAGGAGGAAAAATAAGAATAAAACATAATGAGCATTTAAATGATCTAATCTAAAGTTGTAAGAAAAGATACAACCATTATCTAATTACCATTTATCAATACATAATCGAAAAGCTAAGAAATCAAGCTTAAAACAAGTTAAAAGCACTAAGAGCCGAATGGAATACTGGATAGCAGATTGAAATAGAGGTCTGTATGACAGACAGAACAGGCTGTCCGAATGACAGCCTGTCTAAAGAAAATATTAAAACTTCATGAAACAGTTAATCTAAATTATCTTTGAGGACAACTCACCCATGCATATGATACTAAATGTAAAGAGAAGAAATTGAACCTACTTAATCATCAAATTTCATAATGAGATTATCTAAACTAATTCATAATTTAAAAATAAAAGATTGTCATTCATTGCAACATTGAACAACTGAAATATAATTAAGCAAATTCACGACAAAACAAAAGTAAATAAGGCTGAGCCTATTGTAAATTGATCAAAGCAATATATTCTATCAATATGACATTAAGCAAATTAACTGAAAAATACTTTAAAAGAAATAAAAAACTAATCTATGCGCAACCGGTTTCTTAAATCACAAAGAAAATTACATAAATAGCATAATATCAAAGTTTAAGCTGTAGGAAATAAATAACATAAACAATTTCAATGGCTAAGTTGCAGAAACAAATTATAGATAAAATTATACTAATTGCAGAAAAGGAAGAATGAAAATACACGGGAAGAAAAAGCTCTAGTTGACGGGGGGCCCTCCCAACAATCATAGTGATAACTGGCTCATGCTGCTTAAGACAAGATCATACACAGCATCCACATAAATTCCATTAAAGTAAAGAAAAAGTTATAGAGTTTCTGAACTGACTAATTACATGAATCAACTAAAAGAAACTATTATCAACCTCCTTCTCACATAACAACGTATGTATATATATATTGTTTGAAAAAGGGCGAGCAAGTCGACCCTTTCAGTGGTCGAATTTTCTTAATATCAACCAACAATTATTACAAGTAACTAAAAAAAGGCCAACTCATAATGTCTTCCTCTGTCTTCACAAATATGGTGCTTTTCTGGTGCGTGATGTGGCATACAAACTCAATTTAATCGTAACCGGTGTCAAGGTGTCACATGGAGACATCATATGAGCGATCTTCCAGAAGGGGTTTCATGCTATCATGCTAGAACATGGTCAACAATAGTTTACAGGCCGTTTAATGCTTTTAACGCTCAGGAATCAATTAAAAATAATGTGTGGTTGGCGCGGCGGTTCGAACGGTGAGCTAGACAATGTGCAGGATATGCTCTACGCATATATAGGATGGATGCAATACTTGCTCATTGGTTCGCTGAAGACCATGATTCTGCAATGACAATTTCATACATTAGTATACCGTTACATATCATTGAATTTAACCAAGAAAATCTTGAAATAATGGAAATAAAACATAACTTGATAAATCCAAAATATGATCGTACTTGGTGCTGAATAACGAACTGTATGATGGAAAATATTCCAAAAGGTGACAAAACATGTGTTCAATATGTAAATTATTAGCCAAAAAATGATAACAAAACGAGGGTCAACATTCCCCCAAACCGAAGGAATTCCAGGTCCCACTGGTCAAAATGAAAGATAGCATTAGGAAGAAGGAAGAGCTGCGTCAGCAGTTGCCTTCAACTTTGATGAAGCAGATGGTTTGAACTTCAATTTCCTATCATGTGCCTTGAAAAGGGCATTCCTTTCTTGTTGATTCCTCTATGACAAACTAACAACCCTGTGGAGTTCCTCAATGTTTTTAATTTGTAACCCCAACTCTTTGTTCTCCTCTCGAAGATCTACAATCAAATTAACATATCCTTCATTTTGCTTTGTTGTTTGAGCCAACTCGTAAGTTAACTAGTCCATTGTGGGATGATGTGGCGTATATGGCTCTGCAAACTATTTGGAATCTTGTGGAGGACTCATCCTACTTTATGGTGGATCCAAATCAACAGTAGGAATGTGTTCTTCAGGACTAATATCCTGGGTAGATGAAGGAATGTTCATTTGATCGGCATCCTTTAATAATTCGGCAGAAATATTGGCTAATGCTAACAGGGATGAATTTGGGTCGGTTTGCTCTAATTCACCCACATCGTTTGAATGATCGGTATGCATATCAGAATGAATTGCGGTCTGGGTATTGGGATGGAGCATATGATGAACATTTTTCTCATTTTGTTTCTTGGTGCGAGGTTGTGAGAAAGGTACGAATTCAGCAGACACAAGGATAGAATGGGTATTTTGTGCATATGGGCCAGCTTCTGAGGTGTCCTCGTCAAGATGGGCGATGCTGTGGTTTTCCTCTTCTATAGGTGGGGTTTGACTAGCCCCACGGTGAAGATGACGTGATCGCTTGTAGATGTTAAGATGGGGCTTAAGCACCTTGAATACAAAAGTATCCCAGGGTTAGTTTCGCTCCTTGAGCTGGTCCAGGATTAAAATTTGATTAATCTATGGTGGTATAGGCTACTTTTGGGGTGAAGGGTATTTTTTCGAACCAGGTTTGACATATTTTCTAAACTTCGAAGGAAAAGAAAGGAAAATTGAGACATCTATTACCAATGAAATGAACCAATAAACAGAGATGACAGGATTTAAATACACAAAACTTATCTTCACAGGAAATTAGATGAATAGTGACTGTCAGCGAATTGATGTATTCAGGATTTATCCAACTATGATGATAACCTTTTATGCCTGTCACATGCTGGAATTCAGGCTTGAGGGCAAAGTTATGCGATGTCGATGGAACAAATTAGTGCTTGTGCCATCGCTCATCTTCTTGGGGAATCTTGGTTACACGTGCAATTGATTCCTCTGTGACTTCGAAAGAAATATGCCCTACCCTATCCATTCTCCCATCGAACTCCATCGCAAAAAGAAATGAGATTTCCTCATCATATCCTTGTAGTAGATGGAGAAATGAGTTCCAACCGGAACGTAAAAATACTTCTCAGCATTCTCTAAGCTCTGTCATTTGGAATAAATATTGGTATCTTTCCAGCTCAAATCGATTTGGCATGGTTTAAGCAGAGGGAAGGATACAGGGTTTGTAGGGAGATGAGAGAAAGGTGGCTAAAATGCTCTACAGTGGTAACAGTCAATGAAAGCAGTGGAATGGGAGAAGGTTCACATAGTGTTGGCTTAAAACATGTCGCATTCAACCTACCAAATGATCATGCAAACAACTCAACATTCTTAGACGATCGTTCCATTATGGCAATCTTTGAAACATGTGCCATCAAAAACACGTAATTAAATGAGTTTGTAAAGTTCAGTTAGTTCAACCATGTCCAAACTAAACTATGTATAGGTTGAGCATTCAACTCAATACGGATGCATAACCATATTCATAACCATAGCCTTATTTTAACAAGAAGGTCAACTTATCTGATAGCTTATGCATGCGAGCAGAAAAGAGGATAAGGGTGATGGCAAAGTCATGATGACTAGTAAGTACCCTACCGTCATAACATATCCATATGGTGGTAAAATGAAATCATATTAGATCTAATTCATACTATCATGAATTGATATTAGTCATAATATCCTATGGATGTGACTCTAATGATATGACTCATCTTTTTTCCCAAACAGAATTAAGCTAACACTTAACCATAGATACGAAAACATCATAGTTTTTTTTATTCAGATCATCATTTGACTTTTTATTCATATCAACATTCGACCCTTCATATGATCCTTCATACATATTTCTATAAAAATGAGCTTGTTGGGTTATACTGCCGCTAATCGTGGCTTTTCCTAGGCTTCCAGGCCACAAAGAAGTCATATAAAATAATTCTCTAGCGTTCTTCCTTATTCATCCAAGATTTTAAGACCAATTTATCTATTTACATTATCCTGCAAACACTTTTTCATTTAGCAATGAGTCTCTCATAAGTAACTTAGAAAAAATAAATACAGACATTCTAATCCTCCCCCAAACCAAAGATTTGGCATGTCCCCAAGCCATACAAGAAAACTAAGTAATTTCAAAAATAAATTAATAGAAGTTAAATCATGCTATTGTAGTTTTGTAAAATAAAGCAAGACTAACTAATAGATGGAAAGAATTCTTATATATACATTTATCCAAAAATAACAGTGCTCAAATATGTAGATATGTAAATTTAGCATTTATCATTTATCATGTGATGAGAATATAAGTGAAAGTACCATAGGGAAAACTAGTCCTCCCTGCCTCGTTGTAAGGATATCTTGTCATCTCAAGAATTTTTGACTTCACCTTCGAATTTGTGGTAGTTTGCAGCTATGGGTCCCATTTCTAGGATAATCATATCCTAGATATTGATTGAATTTAGATTGTCAGATCCAAGACCAACTTACAATTATTCTTTAATGACATCATAAACAATAGGCCTAATCATATATTCATATATATTCATAAACAAAAGGCCTAAACATATTTTCTTTTGAGCCATGTGCCTAGTGGTGCATTAACCAGATCTATTTTACAAGATATTTCTCCACTGCTGTTAGGCTTGTTTAGTACCTCGATGGGTTTATCTTGTTACCATGCAAGCATATCCCCGCTACCAGCGAGCCTCTTGAGCACCCCGACGGGTTTACTTGCATTTATCAAACTTCCTTGTTTTTAAGTTGTAACTTAGCATTGACCTGCTACCAGCAGGCTTGTTCAGTAGCCCGTTGGGTTTTCCTTGAATAAATATTTTTAGTATATGGAATTTCATTGGTACTAGAGTGTGCTAATCCCTACTAAACACATGATTCATAGTATACCTTTTTTTTTCATAAAATGGCCTTAACTATAGATCATGTCAAAAGAGAATAAATTAAATATGTTCCTTGGTTTCTCAGTCTATCTTCTTTATGAAGGATAATCTTGCCCACAAGCAAAAATTCCACTTACCCTGGAGTGTCCTAAAAAATACTTAAGGGTGAAGTTTTGATAATGAGTGTATACTGTGCTAGTAGTCCATAGGTGTGAAAATTATGAAGAACATGATGATTAAAGTAAGTCTTTTGAGAAACTATTCAAGTAATCGGAACTGTACATGTCTGAAGCATAACAAAATCATAAAATAAGTGGTTTGAAAATGATATACAAGAATTTTAAATATTCAAAGTTAAGATATGTTTGAGTGTTTTTTTTTAGAGTACTTTCTTTTTCAAGTAATATCCCATGAGCAGCACAAAGAAATAGAAAGACCCATTTGTAACCAAATTTCAAAACCATTTGTTAGATGATTTATTTTATTCTTGAAAACATAGAAAAAGAGTCCCCTGCAAAGAAATGATTAGGAATGACTCTTACTTATTCAAAGAAATATACACATATTTACATATATACAAATGATGATAACCCCCAATATTTTTAAGGATCGGGAGGAGGAAGAGTTTTTGGATAGGGGAGTCTAATGATTACCTCTATTTTGGTAGGATCCATATTGATCCCTTGGGGAAAAACATGATGCCCCATGCAAATGTGACATGCATATATTTTGTTTAATGGACATTCCTCTTGGGGATTTTTAGTTTCACATTTTGGACAGAAGTTGCTCTTCGTTGCTCGTTCTTATTCCTGCTTCTTCATGTAATTTTGGTTTCTAAAGTGAGTATACCTAGAAGGTCTCTTTCGAGGTGAGAATGGGGAATCCCAATGTTATTTTCCAAGAGAAATCTTCCTCCGATCAAGCATTATATTATTGGGTCTTATAGGAGTAGTAGGTGCTAATGTGGATGTTTCAATTTGTGGGGTTACTATGTTTATTGAGTTTCCAAAGAGAGCTTTCACCTAGGCAGGATTGACAAAATTAGTGAAGTTCAGCTCCTCCACTAAATAAAAGTTATATCATCTAATTTTGTGACTTAGTGTAAGTTTTAAGGGTTCCCAACAGTTAATCCCTTTGAACTTTGTCACGAGTGAGGCCCTCAGGATCTCTTCTCTTTCTATGGTTTCCTCCTTACGAATCTCTTTATGTTTCCAGCAAAACTACTTACTATAGGTGTTTTTTTTTCGATATTTTTCCACTAAGTTGATGGTTGGGGTTTTATGTCCCCCGTAAATACTTAATAACAATTTTAACAAAATTTTACTATCTTAACTAATCTACCCCGAGAATCTCTAGGTTTGTTGATAAAAACTAAATGGAAACCTATGCTACTAATACTATTGGGTTTGGGGACACATGTTATAACAAATGCACAGGTTCTTACCTCTCATCTTACCTCTCCCCTACCACCAGCCTGTATTTATTCTACCTTACAGAACAACTCCCCTGCAACGGCGCCAAAATTTTGGGTAAAATATTGTCTTGAATAATTCACCTGATATTTAATTATTGACCAAGGTTGGTAGTCTTAGATTTGTTACAAAATATATGTGAAGGTAGAGGGATTCCTAGGGTATCGTGGTAATACTTTCAACAAACAAAATATCGAAAGATCTTTCAAAATGAAAAACTGAGTCAAACTCTTAAGAATTCAACTATCAAGATAATTGAACAAAGTACTAGACCAGAGCAGTATCACATTATACTACTCTACTCTATAAACATAAGGATATAAACAATGTTATGACAATGAACTATTCTATCTAAGGGAATTTATTTTACTGCTAGACAAATTTAAAGACTCATTGTACAAAGAAGGATTTACAACAACTAGTTATACTTTCTAGAAAAAAACTATACATGCAACTGACAAATGTACATAATGGTTTAAACTAATTATCTAGTTCCATTCTCCTTGATTATTTTGAGGATAAGGATTCACCGTGAGTGGAACAGGAGTAGGAGAAGTGTCAAAGTGACTTTCAAATGTAGTGAATAAACTAAAGGGAATCAAATCTAACTTAATCTCTACAAAAATATGTAGACTAAGAAACGTCCCACTACAAGCGATAGTAAACATGATGTTTTAAAAGCAAATAACTTCCTAACTTGCAAAGGTTAAAACAAGACTATAAGAAAACAAACCTAACTTATAAATAAATGGAAAACTCAATAGAAAGAAGCAAAATAGAAAACTTAATAAAATTATTTTAAACCTTATCCTATAGGTTTCTTCAATAATTACATGATGGAAAGAACAAGCCTTATTTCTATGAATGGTTCACAAGATACTAATCTATTAATGCACTTAAACTTCACATGCAAAGGAATAAATTAAATCAAACGAATGACATAATTACAAGGCAACATACTGAACATAATTTAAAACATCGAATGAGGAGGAAAAATAAGAATAAAACCTAATGAGCATTTAAACAATCTAATCTAAATCTATAAAGAAAGACACAACCATTATCTAATTACCATTTATCAAGACATAATTGAAAAGCTAAGAAAATAGGCTTAAAACAAATTAAAAGCACTAAGAGTTGAATGGAAGACTGGATAATAGACTGAAACAAAGGTCTGTATGACAGACAAAACAGCCTATCCGAATGACAGTCTGTCTGAAGAAAATACTAAAAATTCAACAAACGGTTAATCTAAATGATCTTTGAGGACATCAAACCCATGCATATGATACTAAAATGTAAAGAGCAGAAATTGAGCCTACTTAATCATCAAATTTCATAACAAAATTATTTAAACTAATTTATAATTTAAAAAGAAAACATTGTCATTCATTGAATCATTGAACAACTGAAATCTAACTAAGCAAATTCATGACAAAACAAAAGTAAATAAGGCTGAACCTATTGTAAATTGATCAAAGCAATCTATTCTATCAATATGACATTAAGCAAATGAACTAAAAAATACTTAAAAAGAAATGAAAAACTAATCTATGTGAAACGGGTTGCTTAGCTCAGAAAGGAAATTACATAAATAGCATAATATCAAAGTTTAAGCTACAGGAAATAAATAACATAAACAATTCCAATGGATAAGTTGCAAAAACAAATTATAGATAAAATTATACTAATTACAGAAAAGGAAAAATGAAAATACACTGGAAGAAAAATCTCTAGTTAACGGGGGGTCCTCCCAACAATCAGAGTGATAACTGGCTCACTCTGCTTAAGACAAGATCATACACAAAATCCATAGAACTTCCATTAAAGTAAATAAAAATTGTAACGTCCCCGACCCTCCGACCAGCGAAAAGAACGCTACCATACATTTATCTATCTGAGCAGCTAGCCCCATGAACATATACACATAAATACTGAAATACTTTGAAGTAAAACATGCATACATTGTTACCATATAGCGGAATCAAAACCATACATTCAAGCATCTAACATGTCCATCATTTTCATTAAACAACAAAATACAATTTGTAGAGATGAGATAGTCAAGAATAGTTATCTTATGAATAACTTGTCCCGCAACCAGCTACGTCGTTGCAACGTTCCACCAAACCATAGGCCAGTGTGCTCCTTAATCTCTCAACAACACTGCCACCCCCAAGATGGGCATGATTCCCAAATTAATAAGGAACTAAGCAGGCTCACACATAGCCAAGGATACACAAATCACCCAAGCCAACACAATCGGGTTTATCAGGCCATCAGGGAGCTGGGAAAAGCTGAATGCTAAGCTAGTGGGCTCACTAAAGAGATAAGGATGCCTACACCAGAGCTATCCTGACTTCTAGGACACCCACACACACCCAACACAAGGAATCACTCCCTTCTCTACTACACAAACCCTCAGGCCCTGACTTACCTTCCAGTGCCATTCAGGGGTTGTAGAGAAGAAATCCAGCCCTCTAGCTCTGCCTATGTTGCTCCAAAACATATGAGGTTTATCAAGCATAACAAGCCTATATTCCCACTCCAACACAGTCCAAAGACCAACCACTGCATACAAATAGCAAAACAAGCAATTCACAGCTATGGGGAAGAAAATCAAACACCACAGAACAACCAAGGTGACAATTTGGGTAATACATAGCTCTGACTGGGGAATTTGATTCCTGAGTCGTTATTGGCCCTATCATGGCCAAAACAACTCAATCATAACCCACAACAAACCAAAAATCATGGGGAAACAACAGCCCCGATCTCACCACTGAAGAAACGAAAAATACACATCCCAAAATTGGAAGAGGAGATCAGACTCTCATCCTAGATAGGGGGACGCATACACAGAACCATGAATCCGGTATGGAAAATGCACACACATATCCCAGGACATGAATTTCTCATTCACAGGAAAATCATGAATTCCAGAAAGAAAGAAAAATGGCCCCCCGCTCTCTGCGTGAGGAAAAACAATGAAGAATGGAGTCATTGTGCTTTTCCTACCCACGTGAGGGTGAAAGAGTCTGCTGGTGGAGTGTGCATGTGGGAAAGGACTAACAGTCCTGCCACACACCCCTTCCTAGCAATAATTTCCCAACTAACAACAGAGGTTTTTAATGTGGTAGTTGACTAATTGAGACAAGGGAAAGGTGAGTAAGACAAAAAGGTGGGTGACAGCTAAATGGGTTTAACAGTTGACACTTGGATTTTCCCCATTGGCCCAAATTTTAATAATTCCCCCTCCTTATCCTTAGGCAAATCATACCCTTTTAAATATGGTTTCATTGACATATCTAGCTGGGGTTTATTTGAATTAAAGTGCATATTTACATGATGCCAAAACTATAATGTGTCGGATATCATGATATACCATCGGCAATGATTTTTAATCGCTGGAAAATTAAATGCTAAAGCGGTGGTGGGGATTTTTCCTTTAGCTCCACACCATGATTAATTACAATATCTACATAATATACATTTAATGCAAATGAGGTCAAAACTGGGGTGTTACAAAAATTGTTACAGAGTTTCTGAACTGACTGATTACATGTATCAACTAAAAGAAACTATTATCAACCTCCTTCTTGCATAACAACGTCTGTATATATATTCTTTGACAAAGGGTGAGAAATTCTACCCTTTTAGTGGTAGACTACTCTTAATATCAACCAACAATCATGACAAGTAACTAAACAAAGGCCACCTCATAACATCTTCCTCTGTCTTTGCAAATCTGGTTCTTTTCTGGCACGTGATGTGGCATACAAACTCAATTTAATCGTAACTGGTGTCAGGGTGTCAAACAGAGACATCATATGAGTGATCTTCTAGAATGGGGTTCATGATATCATTCTGGCGCATGGTCAACAACAGTTTATAGGTCGTTTAATGCTTTTAATGCTCAGGAATCAACTAACAACAATGCGTGGTTGGCTCAACAGTTCGAACGGTGAGCTAGACAATGTGCTAGATATGCTCTGCACATATCTAGGATGGATGCAATACTTTCTCATTGGTTTGCTTAATACCATGATTCTGCAATGACAATTTTATACACTAGTATATCATTACATATCATTGAATTTAACCAACAAAATCATGAAATAATGGAAATAAAACATAACTTGATAAATCCAAAATATGATCGTGCCTAGTGCTGAATAACGAACTATATGATGGAAAATATGCCAAAAAATGACAAAACATGTGTTCAATATGTAAATTATTAGCCAAAAAATGATAAGAAAATGAGGTTCAACACCATCCCAACAGTCTTTGATATGGGGGAGGGACTTACAAAGTGCAAAGGTGGTCTTCTCATTCCTTTGAACAGAGAAGTAACCCTCTAATAGACTCAACCATTTTTTCAAATAATATACATCTATATTTCCTTCAAATAATAGGATGTCAAATATAACTTGTACCTTAAAGGGAGTTACACCCCCAAAACGACAACTGATTAAAGGCACATCCATTATCATTCTTCGAAAGATATAGGTGAAATTATCCATCATCTTGTTCCTTTGTCAGACGAGGGCTTCCTCGAGCCATAGTTTAATAGGATATCCTACTCCATCATCTCTCTTTTGTTACTGGGAATATTTCAATCAGTGTGGACATAGTTTGTTCCCCTATCCTGCATGGTGCAAGTCTAGAACAAAAGGAAAGAACAATACATCCTCTCCCTAGATGACTGATCTACTTGAATGACAAGCTCTCTTTAGCTTAGATATGGAAAGTTTCCCTTGTTTCATAAATCCTTGTGTGATTTATCATACCTGCAAAGAACACAAGAAACAAGACAAAATATGAGAGAAACAAAATAAATCAAGTATCTATACTAATGATCAATGAAACTAGTAATACAAAATCAACATTAACATGAATCATTTGTGGGAAAGCGAAACAATTTTGTATTAAAGATGGGAAAAGAAAGCAATAACCAAAGCCTTGATATCGATATCTTTGATTTTACAAGATATTTGACTCACTCACAAATACACTACAAACTATGCAACTTCTTACTCACAACCACTCTCTCTTTTCCTCCTATACCAAAATTCAATCCAACATTATAAGCATTCTCTCTTGGTCTCCCCTTCACATGGTTCATGTAGCTTGATTTTATAGGACAAAGGAATCCCAAATGGGTTTAGATATTTTTAGAGGAAGCTAGGGAATGATTCCTAGGGGTTAGGAGGTCAAGTGCCATCTCTCCCAAGTAGCTAGGATCGTCCTCCACTCTATCTTTCACATGGAAGCATCTCGAATCTTCTCTTTTTGACTTTTTGGGACTGTTGAAGCTCCTTTTAAGAAGGTTAAGTGCACCGACACACCTTGTGGTCAATTGATAGGAGCCACTGACACCTCATGCTCGTGGACAATAGGCATCAATCCTATATGACACCATTTTACAGGAAACAAACTGTGTCATACTTCCTAGGAGTGAGAAGTAAGGCCCCAAAAGAGGGATTTGGTTAAGGATTTTGAGGGATTGGAGCATTTTGATAGATTTTGGGTGTAACAGAATGCCCCCCAAAGTAAGAAGCTAGAGAAATGTGATAGGTGAAATGATTTTCTAGATATTGTACCAGTATTAGAGGAAAAGTAAAGGTGAGTTAAGACTTAATGCAAGTTCAATCACCAACCATCTGACTCAATCATGGTTGCAGAACAATACACTGCATATCCATGTATGATGACTATGTCATGGCTACCAACAATACACTGTAGAACCATGATCAATAAGACTTAAATCAAAACATGGCGATCAAACCTACAAAGTAGATGCATGTTATTTTGACTCAATGCTGGACATAACCATCGAACATATAATATGGATCCATGTTGTAAATTCAAATAATACTCCATCGCAACCTTGTTAGTTTTTTATCATTTAAGCAATATGATCTAGGATCTTATCTGAGAGAATAACATGCACAACAAACAATCACAAGAGACAATAGACAAAAAGAATTTTCCTCAGGGAAACCATAAAGGAGAAAACCCTGCAACTTCCTTAGAGATAGAATGAGCACCAATGGCAGTAGTAAAACCCAAAGATAGAAAAGATGATCTCCAACAGTTGTTCTCTCTCTCACTTGAGAGAGATTCTCCTCTCTCACTCCTGCGCCCCAGTTGAGTGAGTGTGTGTTATGTGTGTAGAAATGAGGAGAGCCTCACTTCTATTTATATTCTTTCGTTCACTTTATTTCCACTACAACATGTCGGCCTCAATTAACAATTACTTACCAAGGATGAATTCTCTAGGAGATTCTAATAACCCTAGTGCCCCACAACTGTGGGGAATTTACCCCCTTGATCAACAAGGAGGGTTAAAATCAACTCAATTATGGGTACTATTGGCCCAACTTACAACAGAGGGTTAACCTCATTGAATTTACATGACTTTATTATATTAATGACTCTCCTGATAGGAACATCGGGGTACAATATAAGATATACAAGTGAATACATTTTGAAGTTACAAATACATCAACACTCCCTCTTAACTAGGAAGGTATTCTCTTGACATAATTCATCAACACAAGTCTTCTTCTATGGATCATCATCAAAGATGGATCATTACTAGATCATCAATGGATCAACATCAAGTCTAGATCATCACTGGATAAACATTGGATCAACATCAAGTCTGGATCATCACTAGATTATTAAGTCTGGATCATCACTGGATCATCAAGTCTAGATCATCACTTGATCTGGATCATCATGGGTGCTATCTCAGTTCTACTCATCATAGGAAGTTCTATAGATCCAAACCTTTTTCATGTCGGTTGTAGGCCTAGCCTTCATGTAGGTTTTCATCATCTTCAGCACTTATATCTGACCATGGAATGAACCATGTCAAAAAGGCCCACTCAACACTTACATCTGACTATGGGAGGAACACATCCAAGAACCATGTCAGAAAGGCACGCCCAACACTCACATATGACCATGGGAGGAACACATCCAAAAACCATGTTAGAAAGGCCTAGCACTCACATCCTACCTCATATTGTCAAAAAGGATCTATGCTTACATCTGACCTCATCATGTCAGAAAGGTTTCGCACTTACATCCAACCTCATCATGTCAGAAAGGCTCTGCACTTACATCTGATCTCATCATGTCATAAAGGCATTGCACTTACATCTGACCTCATCATGTCAAAAAGGATTTGCACTTACATCAGACCTTATCATGTCCAAAGGCACTGGACTTACATCCAACCTCATCATGTCAGAAAGGCTCTGCACTTACATCTGACCTCATCATGTTAGAAAGGCGTTGCACTTACATCTGATCATGTGGGAACACATCCCTCAATCACATCAAAATGGCTCTGCACTAATCGTGTGAGAACACATCCCACAATCACATCAGAACATCTCTGCACTAATCATGTGGTAACACAACCAACAATCACATCAGAGCATCTATGCACTTATATATGATCATGTGGGAACATATCCCTCACTCACATCAGAATGGCTCTGCACTCATCATGTGGGAACACATCCCACAATCACATCAAAATATCAAGCACTGATAATGTGGTAACACAACCCACAATCACATCAGAGAATCTCTGCACTTACATCTGACCATGTGAAGCTCAGCCTTCCACCATGTCAGAAAGGACAATGGACACATGAATTCTCTTTAGAGGTGTTATAGTGGATTTCACCACAGTAGGTGAATCACACATTGTATGGCCTTCCCCTGTCCCGCTGCAGACTCATTATTCCCTATGGACCATTTGTTGTCTTTTTATGTATCATTGACCATCCCTAAAAACATTAGAAAAAGGATATACGCGGCCTTTTCCCCGATAACCGTGTACATACGCGGATATTCCCTCTATAGTCACGTACATCGGGATGTGTACATAATCCAAAACTGTTGGAGCGTTCCTTGAATTGGATCCGAATCATATGACTCCTGGCCTTCCATATGCCTTGAGATCGCACGGATTCTACCTTTCAGTATCACTTTGAAAAGCTATATAAGGAACCATTGAGACATTGAAATCATAAGAGAGAAGTGAGAGTATCGAAACTATAGTCCATTGTTGCCAGAACTATACTTGAGTCTGCATCCCTTTGTCCCTTTGGAGCACTGTTGTGTTCTTCCCAAGCTTGCCTTT
>LPNX010064219.1:574311-585873 GCA_001517045.1 Pseudotsuga menziesii
TAGTAATTTTCCTTTGGGGGTTGATCTCTTGGCATTCAATGTATTTGAATTGCTCTCTCTCTCTTGTTTTTGTGTCGGGTATGGGGGCATGTATGCCTGGTAGAGCCTGATTGGTGTGAATTTAGTCTCATCCTGTCTGTTTGCCTGGAATTTGTGCATATTTTTCTTCCTGTACTCGAGTTTGTTACTTATAGTCGCGTATACACGCACTTTCCCTTGGGATTTCCGCTTATACACGCGGGTTCACTGCGCACAGTCGCGTATACCCTGGTTTTTTACCTTTTTGTGGAAGATAGTAGATTGCTGGGTGAATGCTGTTAGTTGCTGAGTCTCCTTTGGCACTGCTTGAGTCTGTTAATACCTCTATTTTTTACCAGAAACGTTTTTTTAGCCTAAATTTTTTCTTTTAGAAAAGTTCTTGTCATGGCATCTTTGATTTTTTGTTTGAGATTAGTGCATTAGAGTCCTTTTTCCTTAGTGCTTTGCTGGAATGTTGTTTATGTGTGCTTGCAGAGTCTGGGGTGGTTAGAGTCATTCTTTTGCTTTTTGTATCTCTTTATTTTCAAAAAATCCAAAAAATATTTGCTTATCATCATGCATTGCATTATGCATTTTGCATTGTACTTGCATTAGATCTAGATTTGCTTTGGAGTAATAGTTAGGAATTCATATAGGGAAATTTGAATTCAGCATTTGAAGAAGAAATTGTGCATTCACGTAGTACGCATACCCTGTTTTCATGGACACAATGCATTTGCATTGATTGTTAGGTGTACATTTTACTTCTTGTTGCGTCATAACACCATTAGTTTCACGACCATATCCTATTTTTTGAGTAATAAAGACAACTAAAATCAACGCTAAATAAAATGAATTACACTCTTTTCTTTTCTAGGGTGCACCAACAAGCTTAGGTTTTAGGATCTTGGAATAGTTCATTGAAAGTTAATTCTCCAAGATCACTAAACTACAACAACTAGGTGTCTGTCCAGGGAGTGTGTGAAATCCTTTATATAACCAGCGTTCTCAGGAAGCTCCTCTCAAAAGGGAGTCAAGCACTAGGCAGTGTGAGCGGTTGTTGATCAGGATAGCCCCTGGTTGGTAACTGTGTAGCACCGGCGATATAGCCAGGATTGTATTCGTATCTGGGGGCTCTTTCGGGAGTTTCGGGCTTTGCTACCCTGCCCATATGGTCAATCCAGCCTGCGACTGTCCGCCTGAGCATTGATTATATCGAGGTGACCTTAGTGACCTTACCTAGGATATCGAGGGGGTACGTGTAGAGGTTATTCTGCATGTGTCCCGGCCAGGTTGGGGTCGGACAGCACAGTCGCTTTACGTGTTGAAGCTGAGGGCCACAATAATTGGTTTCGAACCTCCGCTTGTGGTGACAAGGGCCTCTCAAGCCTCTCCTAGGCGAGACATACCGGCCACATTCGGGAGCTCACTTATCCAGCCCTTGTTTGCTTGCTATTGGCTTTATATTTTGTAGTGATTGCTATGTGCACGCTAGTTGGCCTAGGGTTGACGTAAATAGAGAGTCTTTGCTTTTTTGTTGAGTCATTGTGGAGTTGGGTGCGGTTCCGCGCCTCTCTCGTCGGTTAGCAGGACTTCTGCCTTCCACTTCTCCTCCTCCTTTGGGAGAGGGGCCTAGACGGTCTAGGCGGACTGTGTCACACATTGATTCACACACCATGGAGGATCATTCAAAGATTATTCCTGACCCACCTCCTCCTATTCATGTTGACAATGGGGAATTTACTCCTACATACGATCCCTCACCTGACCAAGCTGATATCGGTCCCGTTATTTCCTAGATAGGATCTTTACATGATAGACCTACTCATTCTAGGCCAGATTCCCCATTGACCCGATACCGGTATGGAATGCCGGAAGATGCCCAGACTCACTTTGACCCTCCTAGCACCAGCTATGGTGGTTATGTTACCACTGGTTTTCCTATGCATGATTTGACATTTCATGTTGAATCCGACTTTGATCCTAACACTATACCTAGGGGCATTCCCATGCCTTACCTTGCAGAGAGGTTTGGGAGTACTAGTCATATTGCACCTTCCATCCCAGTGGTGGAAGCTACATCTTATATACCTTCTAGGTCTAGAGTTAGTGATCCCATAGCGATACCAGGTTCTAGACGAGTGACGATAGGCACTAGCACATATCTTCTTATAGAGATTCCTTCGTCCTCGCTTCCGAGTTCTTCAAATGCGAACCCTCCACCTTACTCTCGTGGTCCTTCGAGTCGACACGTAGCTACGAGTCAGATCCATACTGCGGTTACTAGGCCAGTTGTGTCTCAATCTTACATACCACCCGTGGTTTCGGGAGGTTATGTTCATGTTTCTAGAGGTTAGGTTGCTACTTCCTTGACATATATCCCTACTTCCGGTATGTATATTCCTACTTCCGGAATGTATATTCCTACCTATGGAGTGTCTCATGGGGCATCGCAAGCGGTGACCTATGGACTCTACTATGGGGCGCAGTATGGAAAGGTCTCTTTACCTTACGGAGGTGGGTATTCACAACCTGCTTACTCTCCCAACTATGGCTTTGTAGCTCCTACTAGTCAAGGTCCACCTCATTATGCAACTTCCACGCCACCCTATACGGGTCATATAGGAGGAGGTCACTATGGCCAAGGTCATGGTGGTAATCAATCCTATATGAACCAGGGAGCGGTCCCTAAACCTCATCATGCTAAGCTCCCTTTCCTCACGACATTCAATTTACCTGACTTATCGAGGCTTACAAACGATCCTGTGGCTCATGACCCGGCTTGGCCGGCTGTCCCTACCAAGCTTCCTTCAGACATACCTAAGTTCAAAGGAAAACCAGGAGAGGATCCGAGTGAACACGTTACGACATTCCACCTATGGTGCTCTTCCAATTCATTGCATCAGGACTCAGTCTTTTTGAGACTATTTCAACGCACCCTTACAGGGCCTGCGGCGAAATGGTATATAGAGTTACCTAGGGGTGCCTTTACTTTGTTCGACGACCTTGCGATGACTTTCCTTAATCACTTCCAGCTACCGGTACGATATGACGTTGGTACTGAACTCTTGTCGACATTTCGGCAAGATAAAGCCACCCATATTTCTGATCATATTCAGGAGTGGCGTAGACAGAAGAGATTAATCAAAGCCTTTATACCGCTGGAATTTCTCCTTGAGTGGTTCCTCAAATATTTATTTCCATATATCGCGAAGGATGTTTCCACATCCGGAGTGCAGAATGAGGAACAAGCCATCTTTAGGGCGTAGGAACTAGACTTGATCTATGCTCAGTTTGGTTTGTTATATGAGATTATACCTAATGCCCCTCGTTCTAGTTTCGATCCCAAGGTCAAACCTAGACCACATGCCGATGGCATTGTGGGTAGTGCAAGTAAGAAACCTGCAGGTTCGGTTGTGAAACAAGTTTCTCAATTGTCAATCAACCAATCTGCCTCGGGACAAGCTACGGCTTCGTCTCAGCCCGCCCAAACGATGAATGTACTTGCTGTGCAATCGTCCAACCAGAAAAGTAACCAGCAACACGGACGGAATAGAAAAAAGGGTAAAACAATAATAACAAGGGTGGGAATAAAAATGAGAATGCCAACAATAATGACAAGAACAATAAAAATGCTGGGGGGGACAAGCAGAATAAGCGTAAGGTTAAGTTTCCTTGCAAGCTTTGTAAGGACGATCACCTCACTTACTTGTGCCCTAGGATGGATGAAGCTTCGAAGTTCATAGCACAGGGCCCAGCTGTGTTAACAAACCCTTTCCCGCATAACCAAAATATGAACTCGAAGTCCCATGATCAATCTAGTGATGAAGATCCACCTGAAACTAGTGGTCGTGGGTGCATTAATATGGTCCGTGCCGTGAAAGTTGTGACGCATGCGAAAGATTATTCTTCGTCACAATCCAACCCAGGCAAAGAACCTGATCCACCAGGAACCCCTTTGCGTATAGAGAAACCTACGGATAAGCCTGAAGCTACACCTCGCATTCCTAAGGGGGTACTTAAGTGTTCAGGGCATAATCCAAATGCCCGAGCCGCCCAGAACTATTCAGTTGTCGAGGACTTGGGTCATACTCCTTGTGCGATGTCTGCATTAGAAGTGCTTCAGAGTTGTCCGTCGCAAAGGAAGGCTTTGCTTTCCGCTCTTGGTGTGAATGGTGATGATTCTTCCTCAGTGATCAAATTTGAAACCGCAGGACATCAGCCTCGCTTGCCCTACTATGTGCCCCTTTTGGTGCATGTAGAATGTCTTAATATGATCGTCAAGCATACTGTGATTGACGAGGGCGCTGCTGCTTCTGTGATGTCTTTGTCTTATTGGAAGGGTCTTGGTTCTCCTGAGTTGTCAAAGTCTATGACCATGTTAACTGCTTTTGATGGGAGATCATTTAGGCCGCATGAGATCCTTCCTTCTCTTAAAGTCTGTTTTGGAGGGAAGACCGCTACGATAGAGGTCGAGGTGGTTGATGCGCCCCTTGACTACAATCTCTTACTGGGAAGGAATTGGATGTATATTATGCAAGCCGTTGCATCTTCCGTATTTCGAGTTGTATGCTTTCCTCATAATGGGAAGATTGTGACGATTGATCAGATGTCATTCAAGAATCCGCCTGTTAGTGCATCTTCGGAAGCTTCGGTTCCGAAAGTTGAACATTCCCAGCCGGCAACTGGGAGTGTCGGTGTAGGTATGTATCCTTCCCTTATGGGAACCTTTAGTTGTCCTGCACCCGTCCTCATGATAGGAGCTAGTTTCAATGGTGCTTCCACATCTACGAGATCGGTGCCTTTTCGCACAAATCATATGGGAGATCCTTGGATCCTTCCATCGCTGAATCCTTCGAGTGAGGCCATTGAGACGAGTGTGTCGTTGCCTGCAGCCATGATAGCTTACCAAGCTAATCTTCAATCTGTTGTAGATCCTTGTTCTTCTTCTTCACGGATAGAGGAATAAGACCCCTATGCAATGCCCGCATGGGCAGTACAATCTTCTCATGCCCACGATTGCCTTGATACGGTTTTCCCTTCAGATGAAGCGATCATCGAGGCTATGTCGGGAGTTGAGCCGCCATGGGAGGAACTCCATCATAGATCATATTTCCTTCCAGAGCTTGACCTTTTGGAGCATGAGGATTATAGGGAGATTCTTAGATAGAAAGTTGGTAGGCCCATGATTCCATTAAGCTCTCCTGGCTAGATGGCTAATGGAAACATGGCAAACATATCGTCAACTATGCCTATCAACATTTCTCGCAACCCTGGTACGGTTGAGAATGTGTAGATTGGGGCGGATTGTTCCCAAGATGAGATTCGTGAGTATACGGAGCTGTTCAAGGAATTCCACAATGTTTTTGCTTGGTCTTACAATGAGATGCCAGGGATTGACCCTCGGATTGTCGAACATGAAATTAAGACTTACCCCAACGCGAAGCCTGTTCGACAGTGTTTACGCGCGGTAAATCCTAGGAAAGCACCCGCCATAAAGGCAGAGATAGAGAAACTATTGAAAGTTGGTTTCATCTATCCCGTTCCCTTGACGGAGTGGGTTTCAAACCCCGTTCCAGTGGATAAGAAGCAAGGAGCGATCCGTATATCCACTGATTTCCATGATTTAAATCGTGCTTGTCCTAAGGATAACTTCCCCACACCGTTTATAGATCAGATTTTGGATGAGTGTGCGGGTAGCGAGGTGTTCTCCTTTACGGACGGCTTTTTCGGATATAATCAGATTCAAATTAAACCTGAGTACCAACATAAGACCGCATTTATTTGTCCTTGGGGAACATTTGCGTATCGAAAAATGCCTTTTAGCCTTAAAAACGTTGGAGCTACCTTTCAGTGGGCGATGACTTTGATTTTTCATGATCTCAAGTCCATTATCGAAATATTTTTGGATGACCTTGCTGCTCATTCTTGTATGAGGATGCGTCATTCTTATCACTTGAGATTGGTGTTTGAAAGATGGCGGCATTATGCTGTTAGATTAAACCCTCATAAGTGCATCTTTTGTGTGAAATCAGGTCGTCTGTTAGGATTTATCGTTTCGAAAGAGGGTATAAGAGTTGACCCCTTGAAAGTGGAGGCAATACTTCAGTTGTCTCCCCCGTGAAATATTCGTCATCTTCAGTGTTTGCAAGGCATGGCAAACTTCCTACAAAGATTTGTTGTCAATTTCGCCAATTTGACTAGAGGTTTCATGCGTCTCCTAAAGAAGGATACTCCCTTTGAATGGGATGAGCGAGCCTAGGAGTCCTTCGATGCACTTAAGAGAGCCCTAGCATCGGCGCCGGTGATTAGTCCTCCGGATTATAGCTGTGATTTCCTATTATATGTGGCCGCGTCTTTAGAGACGATTGGGATGGTTTTGGTTCAAGAGGATGAGGAGCTCCAGGAGCATGTCATATATTATTTGAGCTGAAACCTTATTGACGCAGAGATTCGGTATTCTCATGTAGAGAAGCTTGCCTTAGCCACCGTCCATGCAGTGCAGCGTTTGAGACATTATATTCTCCTTCGCCAAACTTTGGTTGTTTCCCATGTCAATCCATTTCAGTTCGTCCTCACACGTAGGATGATTGGGGGAAAATATAATAAATGGATTGTCATTCTGCAAGAGTTTGATCTCGAGTTTGTTTCGGCAAAATTGAAGAAATCTTTAATATTTGCAGAGCTCATATCATATTTTCCATGCGAGGCTGAGGAGTCGGCATGTGAAGATATGTTTGTTGATGAACACATTTTCTTGATCTCAACGGCTGACCCATGGTATGGTAATATCATAGTATATTTGCAAACGCAGAAGACCCCTACTCACCTCTCGCGAGATGAGCGACGTCGATTACGTCACGTTTCCAAGAACTACCTCATAGTGGACAACACTTTGTACCACCGTGGAGTAGATTCCCTTTTAAGACGTTGTTTAACTCATGATGAGGTTGAGGTAGTGCTTAATGATTGCCACGGAGGGGCGTGTGGTGGTCATTTATCTGGGCTTGCTACAGCCCAAAAGATTTTGAGAGCAGGATATTTTTGGCTGTTGATCTTCAAGGATTGTATTGAAGCGGTCAAGAGGTGCCACCCTTGCCAGGTGTTCACACGTAACATGCACTTGAAGCCTGCCCCGTTACACCCTATTATCACCGCCGGTCCCTTCACCAAGTGGGGTCTAGATTTTATGGATTGCAACCCAGCTTCGGCTGGGGGGCACCATCATATCATTGTGGCTGTCGATTACTTCACAAAATGGGATGAGGCAATGCCTACAGTAAAATCTGACGGTGAGACAGCCGCCCACTTCGTATTCAACCAAATCATCTCTAGGTTCGGGATTCTGAGAGAGCTTGTCACTAACCATGGCTCGCACTTTCAGAATCGTATGATGGAAGAGTTGGATTCCAAGTTAGGATATAATCAAGAGCACTCCTCTTCTTACTATCCTCAAGCAAATGGACAGGTTGAAGCTGTGAATAAATCACTTAAGTCCATTCTCCAACGAACCATCGCACAAAGCAATACGAATTGGCATATTATGTTGTACCCTGCTTTGTGGGCATACCGAACCGCGGTAAAGACTACCACTAGTTTTTCTCCATATCAGCTTGTTCATGGACTGGAGTCAATTTTGCCGGTTGAATGCGAAATTCCTTTGTTGAAGTTAGCCGTAGAACTCTTACCAAACACTTCACCTTTGGAGGAGCGTTTGGTTCACCTTGAGCAACTCGATGAGCAGCGTAGAGATGCCTTGGTGACTCTAGAGGTTAATAAGCGTCGCATGAAGGCCCAATACAATAAGTCTATTCGTCCGAGAGTGTTTAGTGAGGGAAACTTGGTCCTTTTGTGGGATCAATCGAAAGAACCCTTGGGGGCAGGGAAGTTCAATCCTATGTGGCGTGGTCCTTGCGTGGTCAAGCGGGTATTAGAGAAGGGTGCCTACGAGTTAGTGGATTACGAAGGGACAGCCTTGGCGAAGCCTAGAAATGGGCTCTATCTTAAAAAATACTATGCATGATCTTTAGCCAAGGTTGTTTGTTGTATATTATTGTATATCTTTTTGCATAGTTAGGTCTTGTTTATTGTGATCCGGTTTGTGATTAGTTTCCATTTCTTGTGTCAGATGTCAATGGAATCTTCACCTACATAGGATTCGTGGATGGTGCAAGTCGTCACACTCAACACTCAGCCTCAGCTGCTTGGGTGATTTTTACTCCTATGGGTCATGTACTGTCTTCAGGAGGTGTATGTCTATGGCCATCTTCCAACAATGTTGCTGAATATAGTGCCGTTATCGAGCTTCTACGGGATGCCATTTCGCATGGTGTTCTCTCTCTTGAGGTACGTCTTGATTCAGAGTTAGTAGTGTCACAGCTAAATGGTTTGTACCATGTTAGAGATCCGACGTTATTGAGGAGATTCTTACGTGTGAGATTGATAGAACGACAGTTTGAGAACATAACATATATACACATTCCAAGAAATTTTAATCAAATTGCTGACTCATATGCTAACTATGTGTTAGATTGGCATTTGTTTCATTCATTCTAAATTAATCATAAACACAATTTTTACACATGTAAATAAATAAACCGATCACCATAAAACTTTTTTATATACATCAAAAATGTGGTAATACATAGGGTCATAATACAAAATTGGGGCTTTGAAAGCCACCATCATATACACGGTAGTACAAAATAGATACACTCCCAGGTGTCTAGTCCTATGGAGGTGGATGAGGGTTGTGATCATGATATGTCACCACGGCTCTAGCTAGCCACCGGAATAAACGCACCCATGCGTGTGGTACACCAACCACCTGTCTCTGCATAGCCTCAGGCAAGTCTTCGACTTGCGCCATGGGAATCCTGTGAGTCAGTCACACAAAATTGGTATGGATGCTTTGGAGCGTTCGCTCCGCATCCACACCGGTGATATCGTCTCCTCTTCCCCTCCGTCTATGACGTGGGAAGCCCTCTGGTCGCCGTGGTCCCACATCTGCACATCAATGGTAGATGTCACTATGTATTGTCACCCAAAACCATGTCTTTTTTATTCCATTAATCAAGAAAACACAAAAAAATTAAATACTTCAAAAAAATTTAAAAAAAAGAGTAAGGGTCGAGATTCGTTACCTATGTCTCCATATGCTGACCTTGGTGGTAATGGCATGTCCGGGTCTCCCCGGAAGTCTATCCCTGCATAAGGGTAGTCCTCTATGGCAACAATCTATCGTCGCCACCATGGAAAGAAGTCTGTTGGATAAGGGTTGACCACCCTACCACCCCCCAGTCTGCGCATCGCGTCTGCCCAACGTTGTTGGGCTGGATCTCGAACCCCGTGGAGAGGAACATCCACTCTAGGGCTCAATCCCAGAACATGCTCGAAGAAAAACGTGCTCAAGATACTGCTAAACCCGAAGTTCCGTATCCTACCTGCCTTGCACTCGTTGAGCTGATGTTTCATGTTGCTCAGTAGGGAAGTGCTCCAGTCATAGATGGTCAGTGTCATGCACTCCACCGCGTAGAACATCAGTGGCCGAGAGGCCTGATGGAGTGATGCTAAGCCTGCTATCCTGCCCAGCATCAGTAGTATGGCCTTTAGGCCCAGTACCTGTATAGCGTTGGTAGGGACTTGTCTCCCCACCTTCTCCGTCTCTGGGTAGCAGTACACTACTATGTACTCGTCGATAGTCAACCCATGACCTGGCCCTCCACAGGCACGAAGGTTCACCATCTCACCTCGCCGTGATAGACCTGTGATGAAATAGATATCCTCCACCTCAATGGTGAGGGACATACCATCTAGCCGAAAGGACTCTGAGTCCAGATCCCAATAGTCTACAAGCATTAGTAGTAGTCCTGGTTTGGCCCTCAAGCCTCCTAGGCACCAAAACTTGTAGAGTCCGCACCTTCTTAAAGCTTCTTGAGCCATTCTATCAGCCCTTACTGCTTCCTCTACATCACCATGCTCGCGTTCTCTCCATTCTAGCACCATCCTGCATGATAAGTTGACCAAATGTCCATTAGATTCTTAGAAATCCTTATGCGCGGCGTCATACACAACTGTTTTCAAAATAGCCGCGTATGTACGCTGTTTCTGGTCCCTTTTCCACGTATAGCCAGCCCTATACGTGGAAAAAACCTCGACACCCACATGGGCCGTAGCGCTCATGTAAGTTTGGCCATTAAAAATTCATTTGACCATGAAAAATTATAAAATTTGTATTGAAATGCAAGCTGAGAACATGAGTAAGTACCTGGAAGAATCAGTTGTGAATTCCGTCGGCTGAATCTCCTGGAATTTGTAGTTGAATATCAAAGCTCAAATGGGTAAAAGTTTCAAATGATTTATATTTTTTACTATTTATAGAAAAATTTTCAAATATTTGAAAATTTTTACCACCTTTCCTATAGTTTTGACCGTTTCTAACCTTTTTGGACCGTTTCTGACCTAATTTGTGATGTAGAAGACCGTTTTCAGTGATGTTTCAGCCTTTGGATTGACCCGTTCGTACTAATCTCAGGTATAACGCCTATACTGGAATATAGGTTAGGTTCACCACCGTTTGCATTTTGCATGACCTTATGACCATGTCACTATATCCTTAGGTACGAACCCACTCTATTATGTCACGGAACCTTCTTGCTGCTATAGAAGTGGCATGATATGAGTGGTAGAGACTCACCTTACATGGGTACCCTATTTAGCGCCTTATTTGCATTTGGTGCCCATGCCGATGTTTCCCCCTTTAGGGTGTGGGAGTCCGTTGTATAGTATTGCCATGACATTTAGCAAGAGCCTCATACTCCTCTTGATCTTATGCTGGCATGTTTCCCCCTGGACTCCCCTTGTATCAAGTTGTGGATGCATTATCATAAGCTTTGCCTATCTTATTGAGCTTTATGCCGGCTCCCCTGACATTGCGTCTCAGCCATATAACCCGAGCTTGTCTCATGTCTAGCCATGTAGAGCCTTTATTTACACTAGTACAAAATGAGGAATTAGCTACTACGTGACTAAAAATTCTAGTCACCACAGGTTTTCCAAGTGATTTACTACTAAATATGAGCAATTTTGATTGACTCAACTATAAACGACTAAAATTAACGACTAATTTAGTCACCAGTTAACAAATATGACTAGATAATAAGCGACAGAGTTAAAAATGACTAAAATAAATGACTAATTTAGTCACGACATAAAAAATGAATAGCTAGAAGAATATGAATTAGTTATTTATGTTAGTCATTTTTAATTGTGTCATGGAAAATTGCAAATTTGGCAATGAAGTGTAATTTTTGTAAGTTGTCTACCTTCTATTAGTAATATTAGTGCCATGCACCTCGATCTTCATAGATCCAACAAAGCAATTGCATGGACTTTTAGCCTTATGGGGGCTTTTATGGTTCGCAAAAAGAAAAAAAATCTCTAGTTTTCTATTTTTGGCGAATCAAAGGTCATGATAATTGATTGGGCCAGAGGTCTCACCAAGTTGCAGTCACCGAGTTATATATGATTGTTGGTTGAAAAGGA
>LPNX010064254.1:28868-77316 GCA_001517045.1 Pseudotsuga menziesii
CGATTTCCGCTACAGTGCTGGTATTGGTGAGTGCTGGTGGTTCATCTTTCCTAATAGCATAATCTATGTCCATCCATCCCAAATGAAGGAGAATTCTCTCCTTCCAGACCTTATAGTTATCTCCCTTAAGTTCAGGGATATCACAACGAATTTCAGAGAAATTTGCAGGTTGTACAACTGCATAAAAATAAAGATCACATGCTTATGTTAAAATTGAGATCAAATAAAATTTCATGCTTTACCAATGTAAATTCATGCTTTAAGATTGAATCTAAGGACATAAAAATTGTCTGTGGGCTAAATTTTTAATTCAACCAGATTCAAATATTCTTCATGATAAAACTATTAATTCATAATTCCTATGGGTAAGTTATGAATAATTCAATATTTTATCCTAATTAATTACATAAATATAATAAAATTCCTGTATGATAAAATTTATTATATTTAGTATAATTAATTGCAATTAATGTCTAAACTTTCTTTATGTGATCCTAAACAAAAATATAATATTAATTAATTAGAGATGTTGTGGCTATTCTCTAATTAAATATCATATAGATCACTAGACATTATTGTTGTTTAGTAAAACAAGCTTCAAATGAACTAAGAAGTTCTGGAATAGATATAATAATAAAAAATACCATATGATTTCTGTCTAAAGCATCTTCCTTCAGCTATAAGCCATAACATAAATATAGCCATCCAAAATAAAAAAAATTACCATAAAATTGTACAGTAAAAATAAAAGTCCATCCAAAGCAAAGTATACAAACTTTGTGCTACAGTAAACTTTTATCCCTTTCACAGATCTGATTCCTCAAAAACATGCAAGAATGCATATGAATCATATAAAAGAAGAAATCATTCTTTTATAATATATATATAATGATTTTTAATTAAATATTGCAAATAAAATTTCACAATATACTCCATATGCACTTATAATTCTGGATCTTTAAAACGCATGCACTTATAATTCTGAATTTGATCATCTGTTTCCAATGTAGTCAATTGAGGATGATTGCAAATAAACCTTGACGATAATTCTTTCTTTTATATAATATATATATTTCTAAGTTTTACCTTAAAAATAAATAGTTTTACCTGAATCGAATCAGAGGGTTTAAACGATGTTTATGAGAGGTCTACAGGGAGCACTCGGCGTTAGATTTGTTTGATTGGGCTCACAAGGCAACGAAACTTATATGCTTGAGCTTTGAAACTTGAAAGAATTCAGGGCTTTTACTGAAATGGGGCTCGGGGCTGTAGATTTTGTATCAAATATTGAACCCCAACAGAACTGCGTGCAAATGCTCAAAGCAAGATAAAGAGCATTCAAACCAATATGCCAATATGGGTTGAGTTTGTTCTGCATATATTGTTAGATGCACTGTACGCCCAGCACCAGGCATTAGAGGATGCTTATTCTGAGATAGAAATGATGCAACGAAGAATGCAAAGCGCCCATTGACCTCAAACCTTAAATCACAGTGGCAGCCCAGGAAGAGATCACGCCCAGCCTAGGGCAGCCCCAACACAGGTCTAAACTGTCATTAGAGAGTCACGGCCCACTCTAATGGCCAGCAGCATGGTAACAGACCAAGTCTGGGCAGCCAACAAGGGTCACGATCCAAACTAATACACAGCAGCAAGGTCACGGTCTAAATTAATAGCAGCAATAGGAATCGAGACAGTAGGGCGACAGCCTTAGAAGGCTCAAAAAGAGAAGAAGACAGCCCCAAATAGTCCACGGCTCAAGGTGAAAGACCAACAAATTAACTCACGATTCAAGTAAGAGATCAACACCCAAACAAACAAAGCCAGACACACAGAAAAACCTTAACAAAGCCAGACACACAGAAAAACCTTACAATGGCAACTACATACAGAACACCAAGGCAGAGATAATGGCTCTGATACCAACTGTTAGCTTCCAAAGTGATTCTGCACAAATGCAGAATAAAACTATAAAACAGAATCGAAATGGGAATGCCCAATAGATCATACCTCCAGCTATTGATGCTACTGAAACTTACTGCAGAAGAATTTCCCTGTTCCACAAGGTTTAGCTTCTTGTACGGCGCTTCCAAGCTCTGCTATCTCTTTCTTGATGGTGTAAAACTGAAGGGATTGAGATTGTGAGCTTGGGGACCAACAGGGGTTTTAAATAGCCAAGCTCCCATCAAGCTTCTTAAGGCTATGTGTCAAACGTTCCACAAATTCAGGTGATGGACCACTCCAAAAGCTCCCAGGCAAGAAAACGATTTCCTAACCAAATGAACCGATCTTGAGGAGCCGCTGGATGGATGATAAACCGTCGGCCCTGCTGAACGGACGCGGGAGCTTACAAAACCGCCATAACATTTGTATCACTCTGTAATCACATTGCTTTAACTTGCAAGCTGTTATGTGAACACTGATAGATAATCATGTATTGTATAAGCTTTTATGTACGATATGGTCATTGGACTGTTCATGGATTTCATAGTAACTTGATATCTATTATGTAAGTGCTTATAACAGGTGTAATGATTTAAATCTTCAATGTTTCCTTGAAAATCTCTTCCAACGATCCCTGCAAAGAGGTCGCCATTTTTATAATATTAAAATCATGTTATGGCAATCTACCAGTAAGCAGAATTTATTATTTTTAAACCTTATCTTAAACTCCTTGTAGTTCACTCCATTGATGAGTACTGCATGAGAGGAAGATGTCATACAGCTTATAATCCACTGATCATTAGATAGCTGCGCCCTAGATATATTAACATCTTTATGAGATATGAGATATAACGTGTAAAATTATGCATGAATTTTCTGTTGGAAAAATGTTTTCTAGGCGATGGAACTGTATGGGGAACATGATTTTAATTGTAAAAATTTTAATCCTCCTTTTTCTTCAAGTTAACGTCATGTGTTTTGCAAAAAAATTGTGATTTATTGCTGAAAATTGTATGGCGAAGTAAATATTTAATGGTACATTATATTAAAAAATAAATTGTTATCAGAAAGACGGTTTTAAGGATTAATCCGTCCAGGTCTGGTCGTTCTCAAAATTAATTATGCCTAATGCATGAGATCCGGCTTGCGCTGATTTGAATCGAGCGACGCTGATGGTCCCTGTAACTAATGATTTAAATCCTCACGATGTCTTGATGTTATCATTCTTGGGAAATCTCTTCCAACGATCCCTGCGCAGATGTCACACAACAATTAGATAACTGAAACCAGATGTTAGGTCTTGCTTGGTTTTGATTATGTGCATGTCTTTCCAATCATATCCTATGGCTTTGCCTGTCACCTAAGAAACCAAGATGTTGATTAGAGATTACGTTTACAAAGACATATTTTCAGCCTCACCGCTAATGCCATTTTATAAACACAATTATAGACAGGGAGAATGTTATATATCCATTAAAGGAAGAAGGCTTATTACACTTAAAGGAAGAAGGCTTATTACACTTAAAGGAAGATCCAGTTTATTACACTTCTACATCTCTAGGTAAAAATATGCATTAGCTTTTTCATCTGTGTTTTTTCTTTTTCTTTTTCTTTTCCAGTTTGTTTTGGACAGAATCTGACATTGAATTTTTGGAAATCTATATAACAATTGCCAAATTTGCATATTTTTGGGTGCTATGAGGATAACTGAGAGTGTTAATCTATTTTTGCATTCAAAAAAATGATTTGAACTTCAGAAAAAATTGAATTCAGACAAAAACAATTTGCCAAATTTCTGCCAAAAATCATCAGATGGCAAAAATCATAAAAAAAAAATACTCAACAAAAAAATTTCAAATTTTAAAATTCCATAAATTATTTGAATATATTAAACTTGGCTTTTGTGATATCTCACTAGGGTAGTGTCTAAGTACATGTATGATTCTTTGGGGTCTATACCATTAAATCTAAATAACCCTATAATAAGAAGGCACACTTGTTACAATCCTGTTATTCTCTATGTTTTCTCAGAGCTTCGCTTCGCTTCTAGCTTAAACAAAAAATGAAGTGGTTTATATGAAAAAAAAGCCTTATAATAATGAGTCGTTAATTGCAAATATAGACCACCTTGTAAAATGAGGGAGATGCATATGGACTATTCCATAAAATTAGGTTAAGGCAAAGGCGATGCACATGGACTATTTTATAAAATTAGGTGAAGGCAAGGGAGATGCACATGGACTATTTCATAAAATTAGGTGAAGGAAAGGGAGATGCACATGGACTATCATATAAAATAGGGTTATTCAAACCAAAATGAGGTGGCTTATGTGGAAATTTTTTTTATAATAATGATCATTACTCTTCCACATAGACCACCATGTGAAATGAAAAGAATGCACATGAATTATCCATGAAGTTGGACTATCACTTAAAATCAAGGGTTACCCAAACCAAACAAGTAGTTTATATGAAGAAAGAAGTATTTATAATAACGAGTTTCTACCCTCTTACATTAATTACCTTGTAAAATGAAGGAGATGCACATGGTCTATCCTATAAAATGAGGGTTACAATGAGGGAGATGCATATGAACTATTGCTTAAGGAAAAATCATGATTGTTTAAATCAAAACTTAAGTGATTTATGTGAAGAAAAAAAAACTTTATATTAATGAGTTGTTACTCCGGCACATACACCAACTTGTAAAATAGGGGGATGTGCATGTACTATCCATAAAATAAGGTTTAAATGAGAGAGATGTACATGGACTATCTTGTAAAATCAAGTTGCATATAATCCACCTATAAAATACTAATAAGAATTAATGTTTAATCCATTATACCAAAAATTAAATTCTAAAAACTAAAAAGTTGTTAATAACAACAACAACAATATCTAAATATGAAAAAAAGTTAATATTCAAGCAATCTATACCAAATTACAAAATGCATTTAGTTATATCATCTATTATCAACCATGAGATTTCCTTGAATTTAAGTTATATGGTCATCTTTTCCTTTTTTCTCACACGTCTAGGTTCATAAGACATAGACCTAGAATCTAGTAAAATCTTACTCTTAATGCAAACATTTAAGAAGTTATGTTGATCCCAAATTTATGAAATATCTAAATATGAAAGAAATTTAATATTAAACCCATCCATACCAAATTACAAAATGCATTTAATTATATCATCTATTATCAACAATTGGATTTCCTTGAATTTAAGTTATATGGTCATCTTTTCCTTTTTTTTTCTCCCACATCTAAGTTTATAAGACATAGACCTAGAATCTAGTAGAATCCTAATCATAATGCAAAAGTTCAATATGTTAGGTTGATCCCAAATTTATGAAAGATGTTCAAAGTTGATAGTAAATTTATAGCATTAGAAGGGGTAAATGTGTTTTTATCTATTATATCCATTTTTTATATAAATTTAATTTTTTTTAATTATACAATTTGTTTATTTTTAAATATAAAATAAGTATGTATTTTTCCCATTTTTATTGGCAAAAGTATCACCCCATCCTCACCAGGATGGTATAGACAAAATTATCACCCCACCCTTATGATGATAGCATGTGAAAGTGTGCATTTAACGCATACCTTCACCTTCCACACACACCACCCTCATGGATGAGCATGTGATATGAAGGTGTATATTTAATGCACACTTTCACCTTCACCCTAATCCCCATGAAGGTAAATGTGTGCATTAAATATACTTTATATCGTCACTCTATGTGTTGGGGTGTGTGCGGGGCTGAGGTTGTGCAAGATTAACGAGTATAGAGATTAGTCAATATGCATCATGTGGCTCACTAATTACTAATGAGTGATAAGTATATATATAATAAGCATACTTTACAAGGTGAGGTCCTCCATATGCTATTTGAGGGATGCATGTAATTTATCATCTACTTTTAATCATTGCAATTTTTGCTCGGGGCTATATAGCTATTTCTTTCATCTCTTTTCCACTAATGAATTCTCCTAATTTAGTTGGTAATATGCTAGGAGATGGATCTAGTATCTAGAACTTTACTAATTCTTAAAGGAACACCCATTCTAGTGGCACAAATGTTGAAAACTGAAACCAAAATTATGGAGTCTATAAGGAAAAATATAGACTTTACATTATGTGTTTGTTTTTATTATAAAAAAATATTTTTAATAAAATATAAATTATTAATGTATTTTTATATTTTCATAGACATAAAATATCACCCCTATTTTAAGAAATACCTCATGAGGGTGGTGGGTGAATGTGTACAGATAATGCACACTTTCACCTCCAAGTGGGTGGGGATAGGGGTGTGAAAGTGTACATGAGGAAAGTGGGGTGTGGGAATAGGATTTGAAATTGTACATGATAAGGGTGGGTTGGTACTAGGAGTAGGAAAGGAGATTATTGACAGTGAGGGAAAATTCAAGGAGAAATTTGTGTGGGGCCTCAAAACTACATCCAATAATATAGCATGAGTGCTTTCCCTATACCGAGTCATGAACTTCATAAGTATAGGGGACTCGTTGATTGTAATCCAAGTTTTGATATCCAACCCTTCAAGCATAAAGGTCATGCTATCTCAAATATCGGAAAGGAAGAAACAAAAGCTAGGAATCCTTAGATATTACTAGGTTTCCTAGTTTCTCAAAAAGGATAATCAAGAAGTAGACAGAATGGCTAACCAAGCTACTAGTTTTCCAAAAGGATTTAATTCAAAAATATACCCATATATCTCATGATCTGATTCAAATCCTTGAGAAAGAGAGTAAACATTAGAAATGGAATTAAGAGGAGGATGCCCGAGCCATCAACATTGGTCATACGACTATAACCCAGGTGGAATCCATGTTAGAGGAGACATTTCATCTTAACAAAAGGTGGATGCAGGAAAAGATACCTTGTGACAAAACATGGGATATGATAGATGCGAGAAAACAAAATCATGCTCGTGGATGTATGCATGAGTACAAACTTGATCTCTACGCAAACTTACGAATGAAGGTATAGGATGATAGGATTAGCATAATATGAAATTATTAGGCAGATATTCACCATAGTGTGAAAGAATGGTTGAAGGAGCATCAGGATATTATGCTCATGTCACTTGATCATGGTAGTACATAGCACTAGAACGACATAATGGCATGAATTAAGACCATGATTGAGAAGGAAGAGAGTGAGGGAAGCTATATAGGGATCCAATGGTGGAGAAACCTTGAATCGCAGGTAAAACATGAGCCTAGTTCATTTGTTTGGGAAACAATGGTTTCCCCCCCCTATGTGAGGAAGATCCTAAATACATCCTTGCTCGCAGTTGGGATGAAGGTATTATGGTCAAGTGCCAGTGCACTATGATCTCTAACACTAACTCTCACATATTTGAGTCTACTACCTTACATCGATATTTTTCTATGGTTCATGGATATTAGAGAGAAGAGGGGGACTGATGTATATTGTGTGGGATGATGTAGCTCCACTCAAACAATCACAAATTTGTGAGGTCGGTCCATTCACTTAGGTAGGAGATGGAAGGTCTAGCTCTAGGCCTCGATTGTTGGACACATGAAGAAGAGCAGGAGTATATTGTGGATAAATGAGAGAGATTGTATCAAGAAACATTGTTGAGGAATGACATGGAAGGAGAATAGCTAAAGCATGTTGAACTTGAAGCTTGTGTAGCGAATTTAGAGGCTCAAATGGCCTGGATGCAAATTCAGCTACAAAGCAAGGTCAACTAAGAAGACAATCATTCTCAACCACATGATCCTTCGCCATCGTATCCTGATTGGTCAAGTTAACATCATTAAATGGTTTTATTAGATGTTTTTTAAATTTACTTCTATTTTAGTTTTTCAAAATATCTGTTAATAGCCATAGAGCCTCAGGAAATTGTAGGAAATTAGGGAGGATGTTTGGAACTATAATTTATCTCATTTGTTTTGTTCAATTATTGTGGAATGATGACTTAAGGCAAATTTTGTTTTATAATTTTGAGGATCACCCCACCCTTTAATATTTAAAAAAAAAAAATTGACAAAAAAAAATTATTACTTTTAAACTTAAAATTTTAATGAACTTAATATAAACATCGTTGTAATTAATTTCTAAAATAATTATTCTAAAGTATTATTTAACAATATGTTTTATTTTTATGCCTTGTGGAAATTGAACCCAAGAGATAGATCAATTACACTCACAAAATTGCTTATCAAACATGCAAAATTCACACAAAAGGAGACTGAAATTAGAGCATAACTTAATCCTGTATTGAATAAGTGTATATTAACCAACCATATCAAGTAATAGGCTTCTCAAATATATAATTACATGAGAGATTCAAAAGCACTAGGTTTCTATTCGAATTGGTCAAAAAGCAGGCTTACTAAAACAAGTCAAATCCCCCATAGGTGCAAAAAGGACTTTCCAATTCCATGAGGATCCTCACGAATTAGCTAAAGAAAGTGGGAAAGCTAACGTATGGTGGAAATAAAACTCATTCATGCTTTTGTATGGAGAAAATGAAGGAGGAGGATGTGGTCAAAAAACAAGGCAAGTTCCCCTAGACTAGCTTTTCCTTTATGCCTTAGATCAGATGTAAAGCAAGACAACATTCAAAAAAAGAAGATATGTGCTTTAAGGAATTAGGAATAAATCAGACATGCTAAATATGGTTCCAGGATGGTTCCAAAGCACTCCATGACCCAGTTTAGCAAGTATTGGCTTCTAGGAACATGTAGAAGTCAACTAGCATAGAGAGGGAATCTAGGATTCTAGGAATAAGACAAAAATGATTTAATTAATGTCAAATATGGGTAACTATGGGTTGAGTATTCTAACACCCCCCCTTAATACTAAATTTATGAGTAAATATCAGAAAATTATAGGGCCTAGCAACAAGGCTTAGTCACCCTTTTACTACTCATATATACTTTGCCTCTGTAGATAAGAGTGCTATGGCACTCTGCTTCTTAATTGACCAGCTGATTGGTCCTTCTGCAAGCATGAACACATATCCCGAGGTAGAATTTCGATCTGTATTGTCACCTACCGAATCACTGTCAGTAAATCCAACTAGCTCTAGGTCATATTTTTCTTTGTAGAAAATCCCATGAGTCATTGTTCCCTGAACAAAGTTTAGGATCCTCTTGGATACTATCCAATGGATATCATGAGGCTGATCCATGTATCTTGAAGCCACACTAACTACATAAGATAAGTCAGGTTGAGTATGTGTAATATAAATCAAACACCCAATCAACTACCTATACAGTGTATTATTTACCATAGGAGAAGAACCTGCTTCTTCAAGCTTAACTCCTGAAAGGAATGGAGTCTTTCTTGGCTTGAAATCCTTCATGATGAACTTGATGAGAAAATCTGAAGCATACTTTGACTTATGAACCTTGATTCCATGTTGGGATTGAGCAATTTTGAGACCCAAGAATTGGCTCAACAATCCCAAATATGTCATAGAAAATGCATGGTTCATTGCATCCTTCAAGGAGGAAATCTCTTTCTTTGAACTTCCTGTAATCAGAAGGTCATCCACATAGAGAATAATAATCATTAAATAACCATGAATCAGCTTCAAATAGAAATTAGGATCAGACTTGCATTGAACAAAACTCAGTGACAGCAGCAAGCCATCAATCGTGGCATATCAAGCCCTAGGGGCTTGCTTGATCCCATACAATGATTTCTTCAACCTTCACACTAAAGATCGATAAGATACAAAACCTTCTAGTTGTTGCATGTAAATATATTCATTCAGATCTCCATTCAGAAAGGCACACTTTACATCCATGTGATGTACCTCCCACTGCTTCGAAGCTGCAATGTCTAGGGCGAGCCTTATGGAGTCCATCTTTTCCACTAGTGCAAAGGTCTCATTGTAGTCAATACCATGTACTTGAGAGTAGCCCTTGGATACCAATATTTCCTTATATTTCAAAGGTGGACCATCAGCTGCAAACTTAGTTTTGAAGACCCACTTACACTTCACTAGCTTCCTCCCTGGGGGGAGATCAACCAGTTCCCATGTGTTGTTCTTCTGGAGCGAGCTGAATTATTATTTCATGGATGTTTTCCATCTTGGATCATGTGCTGCATCTTCATATGTATGTGGATCGGAATCTATCATCAAATAACACTTCTCAGCAAAGAGAGGATCTTTCACACAAAGGGCACTCTCAAATTGAGATCTAGTCCTCCTAGTGTCATTAGGATTTCCAAGTAGTTCCCCAGCTACATGAATGGTCCTTGCTTCCCACTTTTGTCTTGTAGGGTTGTTAGGATATGCAATTAATTCATCATTATCAGACATATCAGAATCATAAAACTCATTAGTCTCTTCACTTACAATCAATGGCTATGGTGGTGAAGAGGACTCTCCAACTTCAACTGCTGCTAAAGGCTCTTCTTTGAACTGAACACTTCTTTCAATGAAATATTTGTTTGTGCTCAAGTTGATCAGCTTGTACCCTTTTGAATCTTTAGAATACCCAACAAATAGGCACTCTTGGCTTTGGGGTTGCAAAGCCTTCCTCTTTTTCAGTTGAAATTCTAGCCCAAGCCTTTGAGCCAAAAAACTTGAAATGGGTCACATCTGGCTTGTGCCCACTCCAAGCTTTGAAAGGAGTCATACCATAAATCTGCTTATGTGGCACATTATTTTGGATATAGGATACACAGTTTATAGCTTCGGCCCAAAACTTTGGTGGAAAATTTTTAGCCTCCATCATACAAGTTGCCATCTCCTTTAGTGATATGTTCTTCCTCTCAGCAATAGCATTTTGCTGTGGTGTGTAAGGGATAGAATGTTGCATCTGGATACCTACATACTTTCAATATTGGATGAACTTAGACTTGACATACTCACCACCATTGTTATATCTGAGGATCTTGAGTTTCCTCCCAGACTGGTTTTCAATTAAGGCTCTAAAGACTTTGAAGAGGTCAAAAACTTCAGACTTATGCTTTAGGAAGCAAACCCAACAATACCTGGAAAAGTCATCTATGAAGGTGAGTGAATATTTGGCTTGACTCATGGACATATGAGGTAATGGATCAAAAATGTCACTTTGGATCAACTCAAGAGGTGCAGAGGTTCTCTCATGACTAGCTCTCTCATACTTGTGCTCTGGGTGTTTTCCTAGGATACAACCTTCACAGACTCCCTTAGAAAACTTGTATAACTTCGAAGTGTGATCAACAACACCTTTTGATATGAATTTACCATTCGAAATATTAGTGATTTTCAAATTCATTGGAGGAGAAGATGACTTTCTTTGGATACCCAGTGTGAGTCATCTGATACACTGACAAGAGATTAGAGGCAAGACCTAGAACATACAACACATTATTAAACTTACCATGATCAAGATCAATCCTACCCTTTCCCATACTATCAGTCAGAGAGTTATCTCCAAAACTATTGCTGGACCTTTCGACATGTCAAGAGAAGAGAAGATATCTTTTGTCAAAACCATATGTCTGGAAGCTCCATAATCAATGATGAAACTAGGCGAGCTTGAGGTTCCAGCAACCAAGGCATGTACTCTCTCCTTGTCTTATGAATTTGGTCCTCCTTCCCTCTTCTTTGAGAAATCAGGAAGGTAGATTTTGTTCTTCTCCAAGAGTTGGGTCAACATGTCTATCTACTTTTTCATACAAGAGCTCTTAGGATGATAGCCCTTACTCCAGTATGCACACTTGCTCATTTCTCCTTTGTTCTTCTTCTTCTGGGGGTTCTTCTTGGATCCTGAGGACTCCTCTTTAGAATTTTCCTTGTCTCTCTTTTGCTAGGGTGGATTTTTAGATTTTTTATTGATTTTTGAATCCACCTTTGTATATCTAGCAACCAAAGCTTGGTCTTTGGAAGGTTTGATGTTGCCCATCATCACCAATTTATCTTGGTCCTGAGTGAGGGATTCCATGAACTCAACAAGCTTAGGCATATTCCAAGTTCGAGCTATCAACTTGGTGGCATAGAAGGTCGAAACAAACACTAAAAAGTCAGGACCGAGCTTTGAGAGAATGGTCAAAACTAGTTGCTCCTCCTTCTTTTCAATCCCACATTGTTTTAACTGCAAAACAAGGGCCTTAAACTTGGTAAAATAGATTTGCAATGATTCGAAGCTACTGGGATTCAAGGATATCAATTAATTCTCGATTTGATGTCCTCTCATCTCATATTTATTTCCAAAAATCTATTCAAGCTTCTCCCACACATTATTAGGAGATGTCAATGAATCAATATGGAAGAGGAGGTCTCTTGAAATACTCATACACAAAAGACCATAGGCCTCATCCCTCCTGTTGTGCCATTTGATTTTCTCTGCAGCTGCATTGGGCTCTACCTCAATAGCCATGGTAACCCTGTAGAGACCTTTATCTCTCAACAATATCTCCATCTAATATTTCCATTCAAAGAAATTGAATGGAATCAAGATTATCCTTTGAGATTGGTCTATATCTCAGCTCATGTGCCCTACAATTAGCAGAGTGTGCTCCCATTCAGTGATGTAGAACCTGCAATTAAAATTTGGAAGGAGATAAATCGATCCACAAAGGCTCTGATACCATGTGGAAATTTAACTCAAGAGATAGATCAATTACACTCACAAAATTTCTAATCAAACATGCAAAATTCACACAAAAGGATACTGAAATTGGAGCATAAATTAATCCTGTATTGAATAAGTGTACAATAGCCAACCATATCAATTAATAGGCTACTCAAATATATAATTACATGATATATTCTAAATCACTAGGTTGCTATTCGAATTGGTCAAAAAGCAAGCTTACTAAAACAAGTCAAATCCCCCATAGGTGCAAAAAGGACCTTCCAAATCCATGAGGATCCTCACGAATTAGCTAAAGAAAGTGGGAAAGCTAATGTGTGGTGGAAAGAGAAATCATTCATGATTTTGTATGGAGAAAAGGAAGGAGGATGATGTGGTCAAAAAACAAGGCAAGTTCCCCTAGACTAGCTTTTCCTTTATGCCATAAATCAGATGTAAAGCAAGGCAACTTTCATAAAAAAATAGATATGCGCTTTAAGGAATCAGGAATAAAGTAGACATGCTAAATATGGTTCCAGGATTATTCCAAAGTGCTCCATGACCTATTTTAGCAAGTATTGACTTCTAGGAACATGTAGAAGTCAACTAGCATAGAGAGGGAAAATAGGATTCTAGGAATAAGACAAAAATGTTTAATTAATGTCAAATATGGGTAACTATGGGTTGATTATTCTAACATGCCCCTAGGGTGCCAAAGTATTATTTAAAAAGATGTTTTACTTTTATGCCCCTAGGGTGTATACCAATTAGTGATAGGGTGCATTGTTAGGTACTCCTTGTGACGTCGTGGGTTCAAACCTCAACCGATCCCTTTGTGTCACATGTGGGGAAACATTGGTATGTCTACGGGTATAATGGTAGTGGTTCGAAATCAACCGCCTGTCATGTGACCCTAGTTTTCAATTCCCCTATTATATATATATATATATATATATATATATATGTATCTATGTATGTATGTATGTATGTATGTATGTATGTATGTATGTATGTATTACTTTTATATAAACTATAAATAAGATTACATTATAAAATAAAAATAAATTAAACATAGTCAAATCCCATTATCATGGTTGGTTTCAGCGGTCCTCATTCTGCATGGCGACATGTGTTCGAACCCCGCATGGTGTAAGGGAGGAGATACTTAAAAATGCATCCACGTTAAGAGTTGGTGTGGCCTAGGCTAGGCATGATCCTTGTGTGATTTTGATTGCTTACATTCTCTTATGTCACAGTTTCTTAGACCACATGCTAGTCCCAAAAATCACTGACAAACTAGAAAACAAGAAAAACAATAAATTAAATAAAAGATCATGTATGGGGTGTAAATCATTTTTAGTCTTTAGAATCAAAGACACCATGGGTAAATTTTCCTCATATCATAAAGTTAGTACCTTTATTCCCTCATTTTATGAACAAATGAATTAATTGTAATATTTATGAGGAAGTCTCTAAAGAAGACCTTTAAAAAATACTACACTCTTTTTAGAAGGACAAGAGTGCCAAACTATATGGGTGGGATAGTGATTTTTTCTTGGTTTTAATGAGTTATTCGAGATGGATATTCTTAGGTTTATTGAGGAGATTAGGGTTTCTAAAAATGATTTGGGATATTTGGATGCTTCATTCATTGCAATTATTCCCAAGTGTGATAATCCTTCTTATCTCGATAACTACTAACCAATTTCTCATTGTAATTGTATTTATAAATTATAGCCAAGGCATTCATAGTGAGATAGAAAGAGGTCTTTTCAAAAGTAACATCTCTTGAACAATTTGGTTTACTAGTTGGTAGGAAAATCATGAATGCACGGGATCTTCTCAAAAAGGTTAGCAAATAATCCAATCCAAAAATATCCCATCTTATTTTATCAAGACCTTTCCAAATAATATGGTGAGGAAACTTTTTTATATCCCAATATGATGTTATTACACTTGAGGTTTATTTAGTTGGTGCTCAAGTGGATTATGGGTTGCGTCACATATTCCTCTTATGTCATATTCATAAATGGAGTGGAATTGACCTTCTTCAAACATACATTGAAGGGTTTGAGACAAGGTTGTCATCTCTCAGTCATTATATTTGTGCTGGTTGCAAAAGGACTTAGTTGAGCAATTATGGAAGTGAAACCACTAGGACTCTTAAAAGGGTCAAGATTGAAAATTCTATGTACTAAAATATTTTTCTTTTTGGATGATATATTGTTCTTCAATGGGTTAGAGAGGGAAAATATAAAAATTCATGAACTCCTCAATCTCTATTGCGTGAATACATGTATAGAGGTGAACATACAAAATTCAACCATCTGTTATGGTTTGAATGCAAAGTTTGAAGCACCCTTGAAGGAATTGTTTCCTTATGGCCACTTTTAATTAGAAGAAGGATTCAAATAATTAAGTTTCATTTTCAAACCAAATAGATATAGAAAAGGTGACTCGGGATGGGTATTAAGTAAAATAGAAAAAAAGATTCATTTTTGGTGTAACAAGTGGCTCTCAAGAGGGGTATATTAAGCCTTGTCAAGGATGTCTTGGAAGCCATCTTAGTGTATTAGCATTATGCCATTATCTAGCTTGGATCCTAAAGGGGGTGCTTGAAAATATTAGAAAGCTTTGCTACAATTTCTTATGAAATGGTAAAGATAAAGGTGGAGGGATTTCTTGGGCCAAATGGAAATCCATATTTCTTCCCAAAACCAAGGGAGCTAGATGGGATTTGAAGCGGTAAAAGTATTTGGAAAGGCTCTAATTGAAAATTTTATTTGGAATCTCATCATAAATTAAATCCTTTATAAATATATTATTATTAAGTATGTATCACATAATTCGACTAGATAAGTAATCCTCATAAAAGTATTAAGAGAATTCAAATCACTAGAAGGCCATGGTACTAGCCTTTCCTGCCATTGGAAACACTCTTACATGGAATGCTTGCAAAGGGAAGAATGAAAGGATTGGATTAAATTTAATTACGGGATTTGGTGAATTGAGTATTCTAATCCTAATCTAATAAACTATCTTCATGAAAAATGTAGTTTTTATTTTACATTAAATTTTGGATGCAAATGCTACAAATGTTTGACACTGGCTAAAAATCATCAAAGTCTATCAACTTGGGTAAGAACTGATGGATAGTTGGAAATTTTAATTGAATGAAATGAAAATGGTACATATAAGAATAAGAGATCCATAGGATCCCTTCATGTTGGATAAAAATAAAGTTACAAGTATGTACGCCGCAAAATGAGATTATGAATATTTAATAGATACTATTGGTCAAGAAGAGGTGTGGTTGTGGAATAAAATATGGAAAATAAAGGTATATAAGAAGACCAAAATATTCATATAGATCACACTCATAAATAATGATCCAAGATGGGAAGGATTACCAAAAACGAGGAAGACATAGACCCATTAAGATGGGAAGGATTACCAAAAACGAGGAAGACATAGACCCATTATTTGCTTGTTATGCATGAGGAATGTGGAAACAATTTCACATTTAGTTATACAATGTCCATATGCTCAACATATGTGGAAATATTTATAGCATAGTTTCAAAAAAGGAATTAAATTTTTTCATGAAAATTGTGTATCTCACTATATGATGTATTTGGATAACATGTAATGCCCATATATTTGAAAGGAAACAAATTCCCACCTTCTGGGTTTACAATAATGTCTATTGTATTTTTCATGGATGCAAATTGACTTCAAAGTAAGACAACAACAATAGGTTGGAGACTTATATATTGAGGAATCCATACCTCATGGTTTCTTTAATAGTTTTAGATCAGGATGAGATAATTTTATCAGTGCATGAGGTATTTAATGATCTGAAATACAGGGGGAATATGGTCTAAATTTGGATGTATAAGTCATAAAAGCATTAAATGGAGATGTCACCCTTTCCCATTCATAATAAAAGCATTAAATGGAGAGGACACCCTCTCCCATCCATAGTATTTAACAACCCATGGTTTTGTTCCATGGTATGGCTTCAAGGCACATTGTTCCTATACCATTCATGGTATTTGAAAACCCATGGTCTTGGCCCATGGTATGTACCCAAGACACATTGTAATAATGTTATAAAAAACTCTATCTCTTCTCAATAAAGCATTCAAGGTTTTTGGGCATCCTACATTGGGTCTTATTATTTTGTGTTAGCATTTTTGAGTTCTTGGTTAATCAGTTTTAAGTAATTATTCTAAGAGGTGAGACTCTCTGAGCCTCACTTCCAATCTTGTTTTTGGATCAAATGATAGCGTATTTGCAGTTCCTCTCTCGGCATTCAATCTTTTTGGGTCTCAACCCCCAAGATCCGAATCAGTGGTATCATAGAAGCTAAGCATTCCATGGGAATGGGAGCTTGAGCATTGTTTGGATTCAAAAATATGCATGATTTTACAACCTCCTTTTCACACTCTCAAAATATATTTTTTACACCATACACGGGATTCTATGTTACATCCAGAGATTCCATGATCTCTACAACAATTTATGTTTCTCTACAAACCCTCACCAACCTACACTCATCAATCTATGGAGCACAACCCACTTCTGCAAACCTTAGAGAGATTTTGTGATATATACAATATGTTTCAAGGGGTATTCCATAGATAATTTGAAAAAAAAAACATCTAAAATGGGTATTTCATGGTTTTTCATTTGGATTCCTGGTTTGTGAGATATGCTTGTTTGAAGCAGCACATGTTTGTACACAATGCATCCTCACATACAACAAATTTAAAAAATTTCCACGAAATACACATAATATGTCAAATTCTCTACAATATCTCATTGGAAAGTTATTTATGTCAGTTAAAATAGGCATTTCCCAGTTTTTTATTTGGATTTCTAGTTTGAGAGATATCATCGATTGAAGCAACATATGTCTGCAAAAACTGTGTGTGCAAGCCCCTTGAGATTCAACAAAAAGTTTCTCATTCCTTGGGCCACCGCAGAGAAAATATGTTATATGTATGGAAATTTCTCTTTGATATCTCAAATGGGTCTTCAATGGAATTCAATTTCATTATCTACATCAGAAGTTATGAATGGATATGCATCAAGACATCAATTGCACCAAAGATCATGAATTTTTCAATTTTTGGACTTTTATTAAATCCTATTGTAATCATGCTTATGGGTTAACCCCACAAAACCCATGGCTATGGGTCAACCACATAAAACCCACAGTTATGGGTCAACCACACAAAACCCACAGTTTTGTATTGTAGTCACAGTTATGGGTCAACCACACAAAACCCACGATTATGGTTATGGGTCAACCACACAAAACTCATGGTTAGGAGTCAACCACACAAAACCCACAGTTAAGGTTATGGTTCAACCACACAAAACCCATGATGTTGTATTGTAACCATGGTTATGGGTCAACCACACAAAACCCATAGTTATGGGTTAGCCACACAAAACCCACAATTATGGGTTAGCCACACAAAACCCATGGTTATGGGACAACCACACAAAACCCATGGTTAGGGGTCAACCACAAAAAACCCATGGCTATGGTCACGATTATGGGTCAACCACAAAAACCCATGGCTATGGTCACGATTATGGGTCAACCACACAAAACCCACATTTAAGTATTTACCTTGCAAAACCTTTCTCTTCATTGGCAATTGGCACATTGCAATCATGGGTCTCTTTTTAGCATGAAATGATGGGGACCGTCATTTTCTAAGGGGGGAAGAATGATTTGAATTTCAGGGGGCATATGGTCTAAATTCAAGTGTATAAGTCATAAAAGCAGTAAATGGAGAGGCCACCCTCTCTCATTCATCATAAAAGAATTAAATGGAGAGGCCTCCTTCTCCCATCCATGGTATTTGACAACCCAAGGTTTTGTTATTTTGTGTCTTACTATTTTGTGTTAATATTTTTGAGTTCTCAGTTTATCTGTTTTAAGTTATTGTTCTAAGAGGTGAGTCTTTCTGAGCCTCACCTCCAATCTCGTTTTTGGATCAAATTATAGAAGATTGCAGATTTACTCTCCTCCTCTCTCGTCATCCAAGTCTCTTGGGTCTCAACCCCCAAGATCCATATCATTTTATCCCTATATGAGGAACACCACATTAGATTCAATATTGGTATGATAATTGGGTCAAACAATTACTATCAAATGATGGACCTTCATTTTATTTTAAAATAACTATGGATAAAAGTGTTAGGAGCTTCTAGGAATATGTGGATTCCTCCCTAGGTATTCAATGGATGAAAAAGGAGATTAAAATTTATTGTGTTCAACTACAAGATTTGCAAAATCAGTTAAAAAATGTATCATTAGTGTTCAAGGCTTTGTCAAATAGTCATGCATATCATGAACACAATATGTTTCCTTATGCACCTTTGAAGAAGGCCAACAGATTGAAGATGGATCGTCTATTTTGGAAGAATCTCTCTAATACCTTAGACACAATCAAGGTTTTTTGTCTATTTATTTGAAGCCTAGTGTTAAGGAGTCATTCTCACTACTATTTGTTTTTAGTATTTTTATATTATAATATGTAATGTAAATTTCTCAAAATTGTCATGAGACTTATTCTTTACGCTTATCTTTTGAGAAATTAATATCAAAAGTAGAATGTAGGGGGATTTCTCGTTTCAAGTTGTGATAGTTTTGATACATACGTATTCAAAGGGAAAAGACGAAACCCTTTTTATTTTCATACTATTTTGTGCATGTACTTAGAGAACATAAAGAATGTGATTTCCATTTTTTCTTTGGAATAGAAGTCACAATTTTTTCCCATAGAAAATAAATAAATTATCATGATAAATGATAAAAATAATAATTAAATGAAAAATGTATTGTTCAAAACAATTAAGAGGAATAAAAACTTAAATCCTTATTCAATGTTACACATTTCTAATGTTGTGAAACTTATTACAAAATACGTATACTAGCAGTTTTATAGTGCATGGCCCAAACAAACATGTACACTTTGAATAACATTAAGAATAATTTATAATCAACTTACATGTACACTTTGATTAACATTAAGAATAATATATTGTTTAAAAATTTTCGTGTTTTATCTTTAAATAAATTTGTATATAACATATATAAATATATAGTTGTATATTATAGGTTTGAGCATTGATTCATTTGGTTTGAATCAACCAATTTCAAGATAGAGATCATTAAGAGGTTATGGGTACAATTCCAATAAAATCCCTCTAAGTTAGGAGGATATGCTATAATCTATCATCATTTACCTCGAACGTTATTCATGAAATGTGAGGAAGTGTCTAGAATGTTTTTCAAAACAAAACCATTTTTATGGGGAAAATGTAACTTTTATTTATATTACATGTATATAAATATGGTTCTAATAAAATATATTATATGATGTATTTTGCATATAATATTTATACATGTTTATAAGTATACCTATAAAGGATAGGAAACGTTAACCTTTAGTTGAAGAGTTATGTAATCTAATTAGGTAAAAAGGAGGATTAATTAGACTACTTAGAGGAGAGGGAGGATATTTGTTGAATTTGTTTTTCTCACCGGAGATGAACTAAGTTTTCCAATTGAATAAGGATAGGGTTTTCAAACAAATTAAGGAGAAAGGATTTTTAGTATGATATCCTTCCTCAGCCCCTAATCCCCGCATTCTTTTCATAAAATATGAGTATCCAACAAGCCTTATATTCCAATGGAACTTTAGGAAAGTGGTTGAAGGAGTTGGCAAAATAGTTGAGGCGAGATATTAGATTAAGCATTGAATTTTCAACAATTACTAGAGTACAAATCCTTAAATCTATTGGTTGCAAAATCACGTCCTAAAATCAAAGTTAGGAAAAGATAGAAAAATTATGACGATGGATCTATAAGGAAACTTAAGGTTAGTATCCTAGTGTCGAAATATACTGGGAACTTCACCCTTAAATATGGATACAAGGTTTGAAAATTCCATATCAATGAGCACAAGTTACATGCAATTTTAGAGTGGGAAGTTGACTAACCTAATGCAAAGAAAGGAGCTAAGGTAGCTACAAATATGGGCCTTAACCTAGGTGATTTGAGTGTAGAAGAATTTGTTGGAGGTCTCTAGGGTGTATAGAAGGAGGACTCAAATAAAATGTGTCCAAGAGTTCTCAAAGGAAGAAAAAGGTTGTAGGGATAAAAAATGTGTATATCGTGTTCGGTGAAGATATCTCTATAGGACATGCCTTGTCTCTAAGAGATAAAAAAAATTGTAGGTAAGTCTTAGGGTCATATTGTTTTTGAAAAATCATTGAGTAGCTTGGTTGGTATTTTTTACAAACAAAGGTTATATTATAGGTTTGCTTTTCATATTTTACTTAAATGCTATCTAGATTTTGATTTTGAGTCTAGGAGTGATGTTGAAAGGATTTTGAAGCTTAAATGGCTCTAGGGTTAAAAATTGTTGCCTCTCAGGCGATGGAATCCATGTTTTGACCCTAGACAAGAAAAGAATGACCTTCAGAACATGTATTCTTTATTTTGTTAGGTTTATGAATGAAACTATGGAGAAAAGTGGTATTGGTAGAAATACGCAATAGGCTAGGGACCTTCATTGATAGGGAAGAAAAATATTTTCTAAAAAATATTGGTGGTGTTGAAAACCTAATCCTACGGGGTTAAGGAATATTGTACATATTGTGATAAAAATTAAATATTTGAGCAATCATTAGAAAATGAACAATGAGATACCTTCGGAACCAGAAGGAAAAATCTCACCTCGTTGTTGTAGAAATAAACCATTCTTATTCAATGGGAAATCATCCTTGGATTTAATCTTACAATCCTAAAAGTAGTATCAGATCCTTCGTTATTTTTTTCCTAACTCCATGATGTATTTATAGTCTATAGCATGTTGAGTCTAGAATATTATCTTCCCTATGTTTTCTTGCAAACCTATGCACTACCCATGCACTACTCATATTCATGTCAATGTTTCTCTTAGACACCCTCCTTCAACTATACATGTTGGTATTCTCCATTTGTGTCCTATCCACCAAATAACCCTAATTTATTCACATAGCATGACCAACCGTGACCTAGTTCTAATGTACACAAGTTCATACTTATATATAAACCCTAGTCTTCTCACAAGCCAACCTTCCATGACTATGTGGTCTCTTTGAGCATGGAAACCCATGATCCATGTCCTCCCCTACTATGACTTGGAATCTGTGACCACTTAATGCCTATGAACTGTTAAGTTTATAATATGTTATATATTAATTTCCAATTTCATGAACATTTAATACATTTTCAAAACAACACCATATAGAGGATCTCTGAAAGATACACAATCACATGGTACACAACAATATATCCTGGGAAACCCTCATCGAGAAGAAAACCAAACAAAAAAATTCTCAATATAGATTACCAAAGTACAATGCCCAAATAACAAGAGTCTCATATTAAAGAGAGAGAGAGAGAGAGAGAGAGAGAGAGAGAGAGNTGCGCGATGCTTGAGTGAGATGTGTGTCTCAAATGAGGGAGGGTGCCTCCCTATTTATACTCTTTCATATCTGTGACCTTTTACCTAACTCGACCGACTTGATGACCTTACTGGGAAGACTTCTCCTAGGGAGACTCAAAAATACATTTTACACTTGTTCTTTTTGGGACTATTTCCTCAACTTACAACAAAGGTTTTACCTTGACTCTTACATGACTAATTACATCAATGACATATTCGATCAAAGGGAAAACATCCATGGAAGCAGGAATAATATAAAATACAAGTAGAATATTCTTCAAATTTACGTGATTTCAACACTCCCCCTTAACAAGAAGGGTATTCTACTGACAACATAAACAACAATAGGTGTGGCTATATACAACATCATTGGAAGGAGGGAGGAGGAGGAATAATCAGTAACATCATTTGGAACATTGACTAGTACATTTATAAATCATCGAAAGTTTTTCTCAACAACATCAATATCAACATCTGGAACAACTTGCTTAAACATCATTGTCATATACAACACAAAGCTAAAACATCAGCATCATCTACAAAAAAAAGCTATAACATCATCATCAACATCTTCAGTAAATAGATAAAGTATCATCATCAACATATTCAGTACAAAGCCGAAGTAGCATCAACACATTAGTATAAAAAATGATACATCAACAACAACGATAACATGAGGCTGGCTCATTAGTACAAAGTCGGAATAACATCAACATCATCATCTACATGTGACAGGTATATCAACATCATCATCAACAATAGCTCAAGGGTTGAGAAACAACATCTATGGTAACAAAATGAGGCAAGTGTATCAACAACCAACATGGACGATCCTTCCTTTTGGAATTACGAGATAAATTCCAACAACATTTGTGGTTCTCAGACAATCCTTCCTTTCGTAATTATGGGATCAATTATTTATGGAGCCACTAAAAAATGAGTGCACCATTACTCAAATAATCCTTCCTTTCAGATTTACATGATCAAGTCCAACAACCATCATCTTAGACGATCCTTCCTTTCAGAATTACGAGATCAAGTCTAATGATCAACATTTAAGAATATCATTCCTTTCGGAATTACGAGATCAAGCCTAATGATCAACATTTAAGATGATCCTTCCTTTCGTAATTATGGGATCAATTCTAAGGATGATAAATCCCAACTGAGTTAACCACCATGATCAAGATACCATAGTATCATCATTACTACTCCACCTTTTGAGGGAATTCCTTATAGAATGCACCAATATTGTCTTGGAAGTGCTCAAACTTCACATGAGACAGAGGCTTAGTAAACACACCTTCAACCTACTCATATGTGCTCATATATTGGAGCTTTACTGTTGAGTATGGTTGTGATTTATGTCAAAGAAGTGATGATGTGGAATGTATGATGATGTGGCATGTGTGATGAGGATGGAAATTCATGTGTTGCTTTTTGGGTACTATTATGAATTCATTGTTGCAAACATACATCATTCTAGAAAAGTATGGCAATTTGGTGAAATTATGGAAATTGACTAAGTATGGGGAACTTATTCAAAACTACTCTAGGAAAATGCACACCATAATTCATAGGTTAAGGAAAATGCCCTCCCTGTCTTGTCAGACTATATTTTTTTGAAGTAGCTACCTGACCATGGTCTCATTTTTATTTAAAATTATTTGAGTATGTTACATGTCTTCCAAAATGGGGTTTTAGGTTGTTTGTTTTCTTGTTTTGAAAAATAGTAAAAATGGTTCTACGAAAATGCACGTAGATCTCAAGTATTGATGATAAAATTAATATGATACTACCATATTGTAGGTTTTTTATGGATGCATCTAACCATGGTATCATTTCTCCTAAAAAGTGCTTGATGACAAATTTATAGGTTTTCCAAAACAGGGTTTCAGGTTGTTTTGTACCAGTTCAATAAAATGCTTGTAAAACCACCTAAGTAGCCTCTGTAAAATGCCTGCAATTTCCTATATGTGATGGATTAAATTATTTTTAAGGTACATTCATATATATTTTTGATTGGTTCATATAACCATATCATCATTTTTTCCAAATGGACTCTGAAGATAAAGTTATAAGTTTGCCAAAAGTAGGCTTCTAGCAGGTTTTGCACTGTTCCAGTAAAATGCCCGCCAAGGAGAGAGAAAGAAGTCATTGAGGATGAAATTGGCATGGATAGAGTCAGCAAGTTGTCCACCATTATATATATGTTTCATTTTCCAAGTTTGGTGAAAGTGAGAATCCACCTTAGTTGGCCTAGGTTTTTGAAAATTTGTCCAAGGGTTAGCACCGAAGTTCAGAAGGATGATTTCAAATGCCCACCAGATGTTGTCTGTATGTATATTAATTCATCTAATGGTATGGGTCTATTCCTTGGTGATATGGATATCTATCCATGGTTTTATTTTCCTCTTTGGTGGTCATACGTATGAGTACTAAGCCTTCCAAATCAATAAAAATTGTGTATGTTTTTGTGAAGAAAGAAATATGTCAGCATCTCCAGAAAAATCCCTTCTTGCATAATTAAGAAAAAAAACTTGTGCCTGCAATCAAATGAATAAGATTGTCAGATTAATCAAAACTGTAAACTACAGTTTCTATTGTTATCAGCTAAACAATATTAAAATGATACGCTACAGGAATTTAAAAAAAAAACAGAAAGACAAATAGAGTTAGCTACAGGAATAAAAAATAGAGATATAGACAACGTTATGTGATAAAAAATATTAAAAATAATGAAGCATCATAAGTCTATTATTAAAGACATAGTTATAGTAAATTAAAACAAGATTCATAATAAATTAAAACATAATTATAATGAAGGGCGTGATTGTTTAAATTAATGACATGGTTATAATAAATTAAAAACATAGAGTTAATTATTTAATGTAAGGACACGATTTTTAGAATGAAGAGGCATGATAAACAGAATTGGATGGACACATTTATTGAAGAGGTGTGATGATGATAGGATTCATAGACATAAAAGCATAAGCTTGAATAGGAAAAAAGTGTTGTTGTGATCTATATCAATGTAACAAGAAGTGAAGAAAAACCAATGACAGAGTTTGAAGAGGATATGGAAGATTATTAAATTCATACTAGGGTGGGAGGGTGGTGTTAGGGCACGTTGCAAGCCTGCAGAGAGATTTGATCTTCCTTCCAGTAGTGGATGGAAAAAAAGGGTGATGTAGCATCCTTGTCTGTTGTAGCAGACAAAACAATTTATGGGGTGTTGTAGCATCCCTATCTGTTGGAGCAGGAAAATATATGGGGTGTTGTTGCATCCTTTCTGTAGCAACAATTTTTTTTTTTTTTTGAAAATTCATCTTATTAATGAGTTTGAGCTTGTGGTTTTCTCTTTTAGGTTTCCATGATAATATTTTGGGTCCTTACTTGTTTTTTATTCATTGTTTTTACCAATTGTTTAAAAATAAATAAAAGAAGGAAATATTCATTTACCCCCTCCTCTCTCAGTATTGTTGGATATTCCAACAATTAGTATCAGAGTGAAATTCCTTCACTACAGTATAAACCACTCGAAGGAAGATACTAAATAAAATTACAATGTATCATCAAGAAGGGTTAGTTGCTAACATACCTCCATTATTTACAGTAAATAATTATGCATTTTGGAGTGTAAGGATGTGATGCCACCTAATGTCTCTTGGATGCAAAATTTGGAGTTCTGTTGAAAAAGGGTATAAAATACCAGATAACTTACCTACAGATAGAGATGAACTTGAAACCAATGAAAAATATTTTAATGCAATTTTGAAATAATTAGTAGATTTGGTATTTATTAAAGTCATGCAATGTAAGACAACCAAACATGCTTGGGAAAAAATAAAAATTGCTTATGAAGGGGGATCCAAAGTCAAAAAATCCAAACTTCAAACATACAAAAGGCAGTTCAAAATTCTAAACATGAAATAAGAAGAAAATATTGCAAATTATCTTCTAAGAATAGATGAAATTGTCAATACTATTAAATACCAGGGAGGAGAAATAAATGAGAAAGAAGTAGTTGAAAAGGTACTAAGAACCCTACCAACAAGGTATAACCTGAAAGTGTCTACTATAGAATATCGAGATGATCTTGAACTTTTGAAAGTGGATGAGCTAGATGGTATCTCCACTGCCTATGTGATGAGAACAGGACAAAATAAATCAACAAGAAAAGAGGCAACATTTAAAGCCAAAAAAAGAGTGAAATAAATCTGATACCCAGGAACCACTCAGAAAAATCAGATGATGAAGAAGACCTTTTTATCAAGAAACTTGAAAGATGTACTGGCAAGTACAAAGGAAAGCTACCCCTGATGTGCTTTAACTATGGAAGAATTGGACAGTTTGCCTCAAAATGTCCCTATCCTAAAAAGGATGATAGTGATGATAGAGAATCCTCTAAGAAGTTTAAGAAAAGCAAAACAGGAAACAAGAAGAATATTAATGAAAAGAAGAAGATCCTTTACACCATGGAAGATATTAAAGATGATGAAACTAGTGAAGATGAGGAATCTATTCATGGGATTCGAAACTCAAGCTCCAAATGATGAATCAAATGTGGATGGAGAAGTAGATCTAAAATCCAAACTCATTAGTTCTCTTGAGGAACTTGATAAATGCATATAAAAAAAAGAACAAACATTCAAGAAAAATCATTTTTTATTTGAAGACTCGGCTTTAAGAGGCCAAGAATATTGAAGAGGACCTAGAATTGCAAATCAAGAAGAGAATAAAAGACTCTAAAAGACTTGAGGCAGAAATTATCCTGCTTAGAAAGAAGCTTGATGAAGATTCTATAAAATCAAAGTTTGAAGACAACTCGAATACTCTAGATGACATCCTAAGTATCCAAAGACCATCGAGTGACAAAACTAGATTAGGATATAACAAAAAGCGTTATGAACCCGCACTATGAATCAAATTGAAAAGAAGGGCAGACATAAATTTTCTCCCTCCTCTCATAATAGAGATACAAATTATGTGATTCCTAGAAGACCAATGACAAACAAGTATTAATAGATCTTTTTTGGTCATTTCTACTCTTGTAATAATTTTGGGCATAAAGCAATGAATTGCAAAGAATATGAAAAGTTTCATTTCCATAAGAAGAATACATCAAGTAACAATCCAAAGGAAAGAAACCATAACTCTTTTGCACCTCTAAAAAGATATGATATAGAGTGTTACAAATGTAATAACTATAGATATGTAGCTAGAGAATGTAGACTGGTGACTCTTACAAAGAAGGTTGATGCAAGAGAGTTTCAAGACAAAAAACAGAGAAAGGACTGGAAGAAAAATAAAGTAATGGAGAAATCCATGATAGCTTTATGTGTCACTAAAAAGAAAAATATATGGCATGTTGATAGTGGGTGTTCAAAACACATGATAGGAAATCCAAACAAATTCATAAGCCTAAGAAAAGATAAAAAGGGAAAAATCACTTTTGGACATAACATGTCTTCCAATATAATTGGAACAGGTGCAACTGCTATCAATGACAAAATCAAAGCTGAAAATGTGTTTCTAGTAGAATATTTAAATCCTAATCTCCTCAGTGTGAGTTAAACATGTGATCAAGGGCAAATATACGTATTTGACTCTGAGAAATGTGAAATCAGGAAAAAAGGACTCAGGAAAACTTGTTGGGGTTGTTGTAAGGAATTCAAACAATGTATATATCCTAGAAAATGAAGAGAAATGCTACATGAGTATGACTGATGCAAGTTGGCTTTGGCATAGAAGGCTGGGGCACTTGAACTTTGACAATCTTATGAAAGTAAGTAGGAAGGAAGTTGTAAGAGACTTACCAAATATTGTAAAGCCTCTAAACTCAATTTGTAAACAATGTCAACATGGGAAGCAGACTAAAAAAACATTCAAACTCAAGGTACATACAACCTCACAACCATTGGAATATAGTTCACACAGATCTTTGTGGACCAACAAGAACTAAAAGTTGGAAAGGAGAGTATTATTTCATGTTGTTCATTGATGATTATACAAGGATGAATTGGGTGACATTTCTCAAAGAAAAATCATAAGCTTTTGAGAAGTTTAAAATTTTATAAGCAATGGTTGAGAGTGAGACAAATATGAAAATCAAATGTTTAAGGTCAGATAATGGAGGAGAGTTTACCTCAAGCGAATTAAGTTATTTTTGTGAAACACGTGGATTTAAAAGAAAATTTTCATCTCCAAAGACTCCTCAGCAGAATGGCATTGTGGAAAGAAAGAATAGAATAGTCCAAGAAGCGACCAGAACTATGCTTAATGAAGAAAAACTACCAGACACGTTTTCAAGGGAGGAAATATACAAAGTTGTATATATAATTAATAGAGGAAAAATCAGAGTAAATAATGGAAAGACTCCTTATCAACTATGGTATGGAAGATCTGCCTCAGTTAAATATTCTAAATTGTTTGGCAGCAAGTGCTGCATAAAGAGGAACGAGGATGACCTTGGTAAATTTGACTCTAGAACTGATGAAGGAATATTTTTAGGATATTCATTCACCAAGAAATATTATAGATGTTACAATAAAAGGATACACAAAATCATAGAAAGTGTAGATGTAAGAGTAGATGACATGAATCCAATAAAGATAAGAAACCAAGATGAGATGAAAGGAAAAATGATGAAGAAGAAAAGGAAGTCTCGCAAAAGAATGAAAGTGTTCATAATGAAGAAGAAGATGACGAGAAAAGAGAAGAATCACAAGAAAGTGAAGATGAGGACTCTCCAAGACTTGATACAAAATCTCCATCTAGAAGGATACAAAAGAATCATCTTGAAACACAAATCATAGGTGACAAAGTTGTTGCAGTTAGCACAAGAAGGAAAATACTATTTGATGAACAAGCCTTACTATCAGTGGTGGAAACTAAGAACTTTGCAAAAGCTAGTGAGGATGAAGGTTGGATCAAAGACACGAATGAAGAATTGGATCAAATTGAGAAGAACCAAACTTGGGAACTTGTTCCAAGGCCTACAAACAAGAATATTGTAGGGACCAAATGGGTCTTCAAAAACAAGTTCAATGAAGATGGTAAAAAGATAAGAAACAAATCAAGACTAGTATGTAAGGGATATGAAAAAGTGGAAGGTATTGAATTTTAAGAACCTTTTGAAACTATAGCAAGACTTGAAGCAATTAGAATGTTCTTGGAATTTTCATGTTATATGAACTTCAAAGTATATCAAATGGATGTCAAGTTTGCATTTTTAAATGGGAAGCTAGAAGAGGAAGTCTATGTTGATCAACCTGAAGCTTTTCTCTTATCAGAAAATGGAGACTATATTTGCAAACTTAAAAAGGAACTATATGCTCTCAAGCAAGACCCAAGAGAATGGTTTTAAAGGATAGATAACTACTTGAAGCAACAAGGATATAAAAGAGGGGCCACTGGTATTAATCTCTACATAAAATTTAAAGATAAGAATATGATCATTGTTATTGTTTATGTGGATGATCTCATAATTGGAAGCAATATACAAATGCTAAGTCAAAATTTTCCTCCAAAATGAAGGAGTTTGAAATTTCAATGTTGGGTGACTTAATATTCTTCTTTGGATTACAAGTCTCTCAATCAGACAAAGAAATATTCATTTCTCAAACCAAGTACATTAAAGACATGCTTAATAAGTTTAAGATGGAAGACTCCAAACCGGTTAGTACCCTTATCACCACTTGTTGCAAGTTAAGCAAGGATGATGAGTCTTTGGAAGTAGATCATACCATGTATAGATATATGATAGGAATATTACTATATGTGATAGGTACAAGACCAAATCCGATGCAAGCTGTAGGATTGGTTTCTAAATTCCAATCATCTCCCAAAGAAACACATGTAACAACAGTAAAAATAATTTTCAGATATTTGAAAGGTGCTATGGAGTAAGGTTTATGGTACACAAAAGTTCAAGGATTCACTTTAAGAGCGTTCACTAATGCATTGGGAAGGAAGTGTTGATGACTGAAAGAGTACCAATGGAGCATCATTATTTATGTGATATTTTTTGGTATCATGGTTAAGAAAGAAACAACCCTCAACCATTGCACTATCTATAGCCAAAGCTTAATATATTGTTGTTGCATCATGTTGTACTCAAATAATTTGGATGAAGTAGACATTGGAAGACTTGCTTGTGAAGTATGATAATCCAATAATGATAAATTGTGGCAATACCAGTGTTATAAACATATCAAAAAATCTTGTTATGCACTCTAAGACAAAGCACATTCTAATAAAATATCATTTTCTAAGAGATCAAGTGTCACAAAAGGTTTTCAAATTGGAATTTGCTTATACAAAAGAACAAATAGCTGATATCTTCACTAATCCACTACCCAAAGAAGCATTTGAGCATCGTAGACATAATTTGGGAGTAATCTCCTTACGGTGAATAAAAAGGAGAAAAAGGCATCATGTCAGGGGGAGATATGTTGACAGGGGGAGCTGTCAGAAGGAAGAATTTGTCATTAATGTCAAAGGGGGAGGAAATTGAATATTTGTTTCCATCAATGCCAAAGGGGGGTAATGTTGAGTATGGTTGTCATTGATGTCAAAGAAGTTCACTAACGACAAAGGAAGTAATGATGTGGAATGTATGAGGATGTGGAATTTGTGATGAGGCTTGAAAGTCACATGTTGGTGTTTTGGTATCATCATGAAGTCATTGTTGCAAACTGAAATCATTCTGGAAAAGTATGGAATTTGGTGAAAATTTGGAAATTGACTATGGGAAAATTAGACAAAACCACTCTAAGAAAATGCACACCATAATTCATAGGTTACGGAAAATTCCCGTCGTGTCTTGTTGGGCTATAGATTTTTAAAGTAGATACCTAACCATGGTCCCAGTTTTATATAATATTATTTGAGAATAAAGTTACAGGTCTTCCAAAATGGGGTTTCATGTAGTTTTATTAAGTTTGTTGTTTTGAAAATTAGTAAAAATGGCTCTAGGAAAATGCACACCGGATCTCAGATATTGATGATAAAATTAATCTGAGACTACCAGGATGTAGCTTGTTGATGGGTGCATCTAAACATGGTATCAGTTCTCCTAAAGAGTTCTTAATGAAAAAGTTAAAGTTCTATCAAAACAGGGTTTTAGGTTGTTTTGCACCTGTTCAATAAAATGCATGTAAAACTGCTTAAGTAGTATCTGTAAAATGCATGCAATTTCCTGAATGTGATGGATTAAATTATTATGAAGGTACAATCCTCTATATTTTTGATTGGTGCATCTAACTATATCATCAATTTGTCCAAACAGTCTCTGAAGATAAATTTGTCAGTCTGTCAAAAGTGTCTTCTAACAGGTTTTGCATTGTTCCAGTAAAATATCTACTAAGGAGAGAGAATGAAGTTGCTAAGGATGAAATTGGCATGGATAGAATCAACATGTTGTCCCCCGTGCTATGTATATTTCATTTTCCAAGTTTTTTGAAAGTAAGAATCCACCTTAGTTGGCCTAGGTTTTTGAAAAATGGTCTAAGGGTCAACACGAAAGTTTAGAAGGCTATTTTTAAATGCCCACCATATGTTGCACTTATGTCTATAAATTCATCTAATGGTATGGGTATGTTACTTGGTGATATGTCTATCTATCCATGGTTTTAGTTTCCTCTTTGGTGATCATACGTATGAGTACTAAGCTTGTCAAATCAATAAAAACTATGTATGTTTTTGTGAAGAAAAAAATATGCCTACATCTCCAAAAAATTCCTTCTTGCATAATGAAGAAAAGAAACTTGTGACTGCATTAAAATGAAGACGATTTATAGATTAGTCAAATCTGTAAACTATATTTTCTATTGTTATCAACTAAACGGAATTAAAATGATACGCTACAGGAATTTAAAAAAAAAAATACAAGCAGAGTAAGCTACATGAATAAAAAACATAGATATAGACATCGTTATGTGATAAACAAAGATTAAAAATAATGAAGAAACAAAAGTATATTATTATTAAAGATAGAGTTATAGTAAATTAAAACAAGAGTCATAATAAATTAAAACAGATTTATAATGAAGGGCATGATTGTTAAATATATATATATATATTGTTACTAAGTGTATAAACCATATATTACTTCAGAGCTAATAAAAGTACAAAAATATTGGCACATGTCATCTCGGCTTACTGGAGAGACCTCGCAAAGATGGATTGATATCAGAAGGATTCCCATTAGCTTCCCAATTGACAGAAGAATTCCAAAAAGACTGATCTTTCGGTCCCCGAACCCGAGTCTACGCAGAGACAGAATATTACTAGGATAAGAAACTTTCTGAAAGTCTAAAAAACTTATAACAAAATACTCAAAATAAAGCATTAATTTAGTTAACAGAGAATATTCAGAAAAAGGAATTGCACAGACGACCCAAGTAGCATGATCCTTACTTTGAAGAAACACAAACCAGGCCATAACAACTTCCATCACTGGCCAGGGGAACACGAGGACAAGAGGCTTTTTTCTCCTTGGTTTGGTCTATGATCTCCTCTGTAATCATTTCCAGCAAGAGAAAACTTGATGCACTGTCATGCTTCCCTCCTCAAATCAGATTAATCATGTCTCTAATGTCGTGCACTAAATGTGCCTTTGCTTGGAGATCCCAGGCCAACAGAATACACACTGCCCAAAAGGGGTTGGCAGCAAGGGGCCTTCCTTGATGCTTTTCATACTTGCGTAGTAGAGAAATATCCTTGTTCGTGATTTGGGATTTAACCAAAGAAGGGGTTTCCGCCATATATTGTGCTCCCCAGTTGAACGCCAAAGGAGCGAGACCTTCCTAGGGGTTTGGCTCTTACTGTGAGGAGCTAGCCGAAGTTCATCCTTCTCCCTCAATTCTCATGTTGTCACCTTAACGTCTCATGACTCTCCACTGGGGCAATATTTTATCCTTGGGAAGATTAACACCTAGACTAATGCACATAGACTCCGAATTTCTACTCTCCAGATTAACTCCCAATGGCATGAACATACCATCATCATAGGAGGTATTTATGGAAAATATTGTTATCTTGGTAAGGTACACTATATTCATGGAGCATGCATAAACTTTTCCCTCAATTCTCATGTTGTCACCTTAATGTCTCATGACTCTCCACTAGCCGAAGTTCATCCTTCTCCCTCAATTCTCATGTTGTCACCTTAACGTCTCATGACTCTCCACTGGGGCAACATTTTATCCTTGGGAAGATTAACACCTAGACTAATGCACATAGACTCCGACTTTCTACTCTCCATATTAACTCCCAATGGCATGAACATACCATCATCAGAGGAGGTATTTATGGAAAATATTGTTATCTTGGTAAGGTACACTATATTCATGGAGCATGCATAAAATTTTCCCTTCGGACGCTCTGATTCCTTAGTAATAATAGCTATGTAATTCTTGATCAAATACAGGTCTTCTTGTCCTTCCTTCTCTCATGTGTGATCAAGCCAGAGGTTGCCCATTTGAATCATCGACGTACGATCTTCCTTATTCTTTTCCTCATAATGGAAAATTGTCGGGATGAGGCTAACAATATAACTGAAAGGCAAAGAACCTCTGCCTGCTCTGTACATACCTGAATGGAAATGATGCATGCTTAAATAAAGACGATGGGGTCAATATCGTCTGTTCTGGATCTTTGCAGCGTGTCAAATTCTGCAGTTTCATTCTTCCCTCCTACTCCACTTGTCCTAATATCACACAAGTCCATGACGTGTGGATTCTCTGCTTCCTCCACGACAACCTCTTCTTCCTCGGGATTGGGCAGTAGTACTCTAGCTGTTCTGATCACGTGCCCAACATGCAATGTCGTGGATGTGGCTTGGAGCCTGTGCATGCGGATATAAGTATCATCCTGGGAGGTTACTATCTCTCCTTGAGTGCCTCTGTCAACTTTGTGATATGGATAATTGTCCTCTGGATTGTTTTATAACTTACCATTATCAATTTCTTCCAAATTCTCGTACCGTCTCGACAGCATGTCGTCGCCCAAGTTCACCTTTTGATCTGCATGGAAGGAGGTTCTTTTAACGACCCCTTAGATTGCTAAAACATCCACCAACCTGTTCCCATTCCTCTTGACATGGGAGAAATGTATAGTTGGGGTATCCATTAGTAATCTTGTGATATCCACAAGTCGAAACTCCCACCTCTAATTCCTTGAAAACTTGAATATGGTGGATCCCTGTTGTAATATTTTGGAAATGGCTATGATAATGAAGGAATATCCTTCCACCATCAAAGGCGTCCATTGTTGCTATAGAGCCCATTTTAACCCGCTTACTAAGCCTTCTAGTGTCACCATATTTTTGGTGTTGGTTCCAATGCCACCCTAGAAAATGCTAAGAATTTTCCCTTCTGAATTCCTAATTGCACCTCCCAACCCCGCTGGTCCTGGACTTCCTTTGCTTGCTTCGTCAAAATTAATTTTAAAGGAACCTTTCACCAGACGTTTCCAAGAATCATAGCTTCGAGGAGGTGCGATCATGGCTAGTAGGTAGGCATTATTTTCGGGTACTTTATAAATCCCCCAATCATAAAGAATTTCCCTCTATGTTGTATCTGATTCACTTGCTTTCTGAATCCAATGGTTTAGGGTAAGAGTTTCCTTTATTTGTATTTCTATCAGATTCCATACCTCTTTTGTATGTCGTTATTTGTTTTCAAATATTTTCTTATTTTGCGCTTTCCAAACCTCCCAAACAACAAAACCAAGAAACAGTTCACACGCCTTATTCAATATTTCATTTTCGAAAACCTGTTGCAGCCAATTGGCAATTGTTAGGTCTAGACGTCCCTGATGTCTATAATTTTTCCTGAATTTTTTTGCTCCTTTCTCCCATAGAGCGGCCACTAGAGGGAACTCATTGAGAAGGTGGTTGATAGTTTCATTAGCAGTTTTACAAAGCTAACATCTTGAAGGACCCAACATCCTACGTCTTTAAAGGTTTTCCCAGGTGAGGAGATGCCTTCTGAGAAGCAACCAACAAAATATTGCGACCTTGGGCCACCATCTGCCCCCCATATTTTCCTCCATTTCCTCTCCTTCTCCATTATGTGAGTTTTCGTCGACGGTCCTATTGCCTCTTTGATATTGAAGGTTCCTAGATTGGAGTAGCCCCATCTGATCTTGTGTGGCCCATCCTCCCTGGGTATCTATATATTACAAATTTCCTCATATAATTCTTTAATATTGTCCTCCAGGGTGCAGGCTTGCCACCATTCTTTTGGCTTCCAAGACCTGAAATGTTTCTCAATTGACATGGGTCCCCAGAAGTCTTGCATCCGTTCCACAGTGCTACTCTGAAGGTAGTGGAGTAATTCTGGTATAGCAAAAGAAGTCATCTTTCCATCTCTAATATCCCAAAAACTATGGCTTTGGATAAGACTTCTATATTCTTTAGCAGCTTTCCATATGCTTGAGCTTAGAATGTCTTCCCTGAATCTGATAATGTGTTGTTTCAGCCAGTGTGGAGCATATTTCTTATGGCATAACTTCACCCAAGGTTCCTCGGAGTGGGAGATCCATTTCCACCAATCCCCCCCCCCCTAACTTTGTTTATGCTATCCGGGTCTCTATTCCCCCTATTTCCTTAGGTTTACATAGGGTTTTCCAGTCAACCAGAGCCCATTTCCTATGTCCATTTGTTCCCCCCAAAAGAAAGGTTCTTTGGATATTTCTGATTTGTTTTAACACTGCTTTGGGCGCGTCCAAGGAAAAGAAGAGGTAGAGAGGCATAGATTGTATAACTGAATTGACCAAGAGTAATATGTTGGGGAGATTAAGATCCCTAAAGGTGTAATGGATCAGTTTTTTTTTTAGCTTATCCAGTAGTTCCCTCCAAGCAATTTGTTTTTATCGTAGAATCCACTGGAGGAGATCAACGTATTTAGAAGGTAAAGTTGTTAGGATATTTAGACACTTAGGAGTTAGTTAAGATCAACTTGTGTAATATATCCATTAGGTAAAGTGTGTTTCTTTAGTATACATTAGTATGCATTTGCAAATATTATAATCTGACGGTCACGATATGTTCTAGACATAAAGTGATCCGACGGTTCAACTTCTCTTAGATCATACCTACCATTGATCCATGGCTTAACACCCGATTGGTCCATGATCTCTATTTAAAGATCATGGAGGGTCCTTAGCTAGTTGATCGATTATGAGAAGCTCATTTGTAACTTTCTTTCTTTTGCATAATAAATTGCTCCATGTAGCTATTTGGTTGGGGCCATGGACTGTTTCCCTCTCGAGGATTTTAACCACATGACAAACATTGGTGTATTGATCTATGATCCGTTTGTGTGAAGTGGTTTCTATAGGTGTTCAGTCTTTTGGGAGTACCTTGTGTACCCAAACATGGTATCAGAGCATAGGCCTCAGGTTCAATTCCCCCGAGCTACGCCGGAGGTGGGGTGTTAGAGTATCGATACAACCTCCACATGGTATAACTGCCGCACCTCTGGGAATATAAAACAAGTGGACTAACTGCCACTCCTGCTGATAGGGCCTTGTGTTGGGTTTCAAATGTTCACCAACATTTGTAGGTTTTGGTGTAACGACAAACCTTACATGGTATCAGAGAAAACACCTCATGAAATTCATTGCAAAGCAGCAAAAAGAATACTTTGATATATTCGAGGTACAATTCAGTTTGGGATTCATTATAGTACAGGGGGGACACCTTTGTTGGTTGGTTTCACTGATTCAGATTGGGCCGACGATTCTCATGATCGAAAGTCTACTATAGGTTATGTTTTCAATCTGGGATCTGGACCTGTCATTTGGGCTTGTAAGAAACAACAAGCTCTTGCTCTTTCTTTAGCAGAAGTAGAATATCGAGCCATAGTTAATGCCATTCAGGAAGCTTTATGGCTTCGACAGATCCTATCAGAGTTTGGATTCGAGCAGCAGCAGCCTACTCCACTTTGGTGTGACAATCAAAGTGCCATCAAGCTTGCCAAAGATCTAGTTCTACATCAACGCAGCAAACACATTGAGCTACACATGCACTTCATCAGAAATTTTGTTCATGATCATGTTCTTGAAATGCTATATTTCCCTACAAATGATCAAGTTGCAGACATCTTCACCAAGTCTCTTACTGAAACAAATTTTTCTAAACTTCGATCTATGTTAGGAGTTCAGGAATGTTTCCTTAAGGGGGGATAGGCTCTAATGCCTCCTTCCTTCTCCTAATAGTGTTACTTTTGTAAATCCTTCAATCCTATCCCAAGTTGTTCTTAATGGGGGATGTTAGGATATTTAGACACTTAGGAGTTAGTTAAGATCAACTTGTGTAATATATCTGTTAGGTAAAGTGTGTTTCTTTAGTATGCATTAGTATGCATTTGTAAATATTCTAATCCAACGGTCACGATATGTTCTAGACATAAAGTGATCCGACGGTTCAAATTCTCTTATATCATACCTACCATTGATCCATGGCTTAACACCCAATTGGTCCATGATCTCTATTTAAATATCATGGAGGGTCCTTGGCTAGTTGATCGATTATGATAAGCTCATTTGTAACTTTCTTTCTTTTGCATAATAAATTTATCCAAGTAGCTATTTGGCTGGGGCTGTGGACTATTTCCCTCTCGAGGGTTTTAACCACGTGACAAACATCGGTGTATTGATATGTGATCTGTTTGTGTGAAGTGGTTTCTCTAGGTTTTTGGTCTTTTGGGAGTACCCTGTGTACCCAAAAAAAAGTACCTTCTGAAAATTCCAAGATTCGGAGAATGTTTCGTCTTGTGATTTTTGAGGTATTGAAAAAGTACACCTGATATTTCTCCTTATTAATTTACAACCCACTAGCCTCTAAGAAGATGTCAAGCCCTCTCTTCAAGCTTCGGGCCTCCTAGACAGTGGACGGTCCCATCAACATTGTATCATCCACAAATTGTTGGTGGGTCTGTGGGTCCAATTCTTCACTTAGATTGAGTCCATGAAGTTGGTTCTCGTGGCGCATATTCTTAAGCATTCAACCCAATCCTTCAACAATGATTATGAGCAGGAAGGGAGATAAAGGATCTCCTTGGCGTATCCCCTCGACACCTGGAAGGGATATGTTGGCGTCCTGCTAACCAAAATAGAGAAAAAATCTAAGGAAACTAGATTCATCACCCATTCAGTCCATTGGTCCGAAAATCCAAATTTTCAAAGGATTCCTGCCAAGAATTTCCAATTTAATATATCATAAGCATTTGACAAGTCGAGTTTTAGCAGCATACCTAGGATTTTTCTATTTTTTAGGGAATGGATGATTTCATTCACCAAAATGATTCCATCCAAAATTTGTCACCCTTCCACGAAGCCAGCTTGTTCCGGGGAAATGAGGGACAAAAGCAAGGGTTTGAGCCTATTGGTTATAACCTTGGAAATGATCTTTTAAATGACTGCACAGAGCAATCGGTCTTAGATTTATGGATTCTTCTGTACCATTTTATTTAGGTATTAGAATAAGAAAAGGTGGCATTGAGAGATTTCATAAATCTACCTGTCTTTCTTGAGTTCTCTACCAGTTCCCACACTTCCTCCTTCAACCAATCCCAACAGGAGTGGAAGAATTTTGTGGTGAAACCATAAGGTCTCAAAGCTTTATCATCAGCCATTTGTTTGAAATCTCCCTCTACCTCCTCCATCTCTATTGGCTTCATGATAATGAAGTTTTTTTCATCTGTGACGACCCTTGGAATATTCTGTAGAACCTTCATCTGGGCCTCATTCTGATCACACTCAGGCTCCTCCAAAAGGTCAACGAAGAAGTTATTAAGAGTTTGTTTGAGTTCCTCTTATGTTTCTTCTAGGATCTCATCCTCTCTCATCATTCTTGCCATACGATTTCCATGTCTATGTTATATGGTCTCCTTGTGGAAGAACTTGGTGTTGCGTTCTCCCTCTTGGAGCCATTTGATTCTGTATTTTTGTTTCCAGAAGATCTCCTCCAGTTGTTCTCTTAAACTGAAGGCTTGGAGAAGGATTTTCTCTTTATTTCATATCTCCTCTATGAAACCTTGTTGCATCCCCTTCTGTTGTATCTCTTGAATCTCCCTGTCCAACCGCTTTTTTTCTTGGAAAATATTTCCAAAGGATTCTCTATTCCATCTTTTGATTTTGTCTTTTAGGATTTTGATTTTTTGTTGGAACAGATACATTATTGTGCCTTTAATGGGGGGTATGTCCTCCCACCATTTCTTGAGTTTCTTCATAAACTAGGGTTTAAGAAGCCATAATTTTTCAAAACGAAAGGGCCTTCGAAGGTTCACCCCTATTCTTTCCCATTCTAGACTTATAAGTTAGTGAACCAAGCCAGTTGAGGGAAGTACCACAGTAGTTAGTTCCCCTCCTTCCATCATTGGGGATTCCCTTCTTTTTGTGTTTCCACCACTTGAAGGGTTTCAAACCGATTGTGGGTTTGGACTTTCTTAAGGATCTCTGGACTGACATTCTTCTTGGTCGATGTTTTCTTGTTTGAAACTTTGGTGAAACCTTCGGCATCTTGATTTTCTTGATCCTTATTTCCTCTAGGTTTCTTTTTTTGTGGGCAGTCATGAAAAATGTGTCTGTTCTCAAGGCATCATCTACATCTAAACGAGATTTTCTCATATTCTATCTCTTGGGATCACTCTTCATCATCCCAAGGAAATTCTATCATGTCGGGTAAGTCCTTAGATAAATCCAAATAGAGGCATATTCTAGTGTAATAAGTGTATCTCATTTGTTTGGTTTGTTTTGATACTTTAACAAATATCCCCAAGGTATTACTAATGTCTGTGAGGATATCTCCTTTCCAGTATTCCATCGGTAATGAGTACAATCAGATCCATACCGGGGTTATTTTTAGGTTCTCCTTGTCTGGGTTGAAACGTTCTTTCGAGGGTCGCAAGAAGAGGCCTACTGAGTTGAAGAAGTAAGGCCCATTATCAAATATTTTGGTTATGTCCTTTTCATTAAAGAAGATTATCGTGAAGAATCCTTTTCCCCTCAATTGCAAGTCATGATGACCTTGGTCTTTCCAAGTCATGTTAATCCACTAGACAAGTGTCTTCTCTGTCATCCAGATTCCAACAAATTTTGGCACACAGTGCCCTATTTTCCTGGAGTCCCTGGTCGGGATTCCTTCTTTGATTATCCCGCTTGTCCCTTCTCCTCCCTTCCACGAATGGAGATATGGATCTTGTGTTACCTCTTTTCCTTTATCTATCTCCATTTCTGAGACCAAGGGAAGGGATGGTTCCCCTCCATTCATGTGCTCACTCCTGCAGTATCCCTTTCCCCAAGGCGACTGAGAAGGGTCTTAACAATGAGAGGACCTACAAAGAACGGTTGATCCTACAACCCTAAGCCTCCATGAATCCTTCTGCCTCCATCGTCGACCTCCTCTCTAGTTATGCTTAGCTCTAGTGTTGACAATGTATCAATTGTCTTTTGTGATTATTTAAATTGATGATAGGATTATAATAAATTTAAAAAAAAAAGAGTTCATTATTTAATGAAAGGGAACGGTTTTCAGAATGAATAGGCATGATAAACATAATTGGATGGACACGTTTATTGAAGGGGTGTGGTGTTGATAGGATGCATAGATATAAAATCATAATTTTGAATAGGAAGAAATTCTCTCTATGATCTAGACCAATGTAAAATGAAGTGAAGCAAGAGACCAAGCAGTGAATAAAAACTAGTGACAAAGTTTGAAGAAGATATGGAAGATTATTAAATTCAGATTGGTGTGGAAGGGTGGTTCTAGGGAAGGTTGCAATCTTGCAGGGAGGTTGTAGCCTCCTTCTAGTAGTGGCTAAAAGACAAGGGAATTGTAGCATCCTTGTCTGTTGTAGTAGACAAAAACAATTCTGGGGTATTGTAGCATCTTTATCTGTTGGAGCAAGAAAAAATATGTGTTGTTGTTGCATCCTTTCTATAGAAACATAAAAAAAAAAATTGTAAATTCATATTATTAATGAGTTTGAGTTTTTGGTTTTCTCTTTGAGGTTCCCACGATAAAATTATGTGTACTTGCTTGTTTGTTATTCATTTTTTTTACTAATTGTTTAAAAAGAAATAAATGAAGGCAATATTGATTCACCCCCCTCTTAGTATTGTTGGATATTCCAACATTTACAACTTCCTTTTGTACCATGCCATGAATGTATGAATATTATATTTATATGTTCTTTGTCTTATCATGGAACATGGGGTTCTCTGTCATCTTCACGCAACTTTGTTTATCACATAGAATCATGGTGGAATCCATCTCTGGATCGAATAGACCTTAGACCAACTTATGAATCCATATGGTTTCACAACTGGCGGAACAAGATGCATATATTATGCTTCTGCAGTGTTGAGAACAACACTAGACTGCTTCCTACTTAGCCATCAAATCATGGCTGACCCTAGACTTAAACATCCACTTGAATTGTTATTTCTATCTGAGACACTTCCTACCTAATATGAATATGTATAGTCATACAATTTGAAGTCATGATCTCCAGTAGAACTGATACCAGAGTCCATCGTACCTTTAAGTAACCTCATCACATGCTTTTCAGCTACAAGGTGAACACGTCTAGGCTCAACCAAATACTAACTCAAGTTGTTCACAACAAACCATATATTTGGATTGGTATTTGTTAGATACATCAATAAACCAATAATATGTCTATTGTCACACCCACTAACTCTTATGAAGTATCATCCAACAACTTCAAATTTGTATCCATGGGTGTGGCCATGGATTTACATTCCAACATATCAAACCTTTTCAGGATTTCCACTACATAATTTTCTTGGTTAAGAAATATTCCTTATGGGCTCTTCCATACTTCAAGACCTATAAAATCATGCATCAAGCCAAGGTCTTTCATCTAAAATTATGCAACAAGATTCTTCTTACAGTCTAATATTTTCTTCTCATTACCTGTCATGAATAAATCATCCACATACAACAATAATATGATAGGTTCATCATCGATAACCATGAAGTAAAGGTTAGGATCAACTTTACTTTTGATAAATCCCAATATCATCATAAAACTATCAATTCTTTTAGACCAAGCTCTTGGAGCTTGCTTCAAACCATATAAATCCTTCTTCAGCTTGTAAACATGCACCTTTCTATCTTCAACTTCAAATCATTTTTGTTGTTCTATGCACACTTCTTATTCAATAACACCATTTAGGAAATTTATTTTCAAATCCATCTGGTGTAACTTCCACATCATCTTGGTTGTAAGCACCATCATGGTTCTAATAGAAGTCTACCTTTCTATGAGAGCAAACGCCTCTTCATAATCGATTCCTTCCTTTTGAGAAAATCCATGATCCACAAATCTATCTTTGTATTTTTCAATACTTCCATCAATTGCATGTTTAACTTGTATATCCATTTGGAACATACCACATCTTTACCTTCTAATTTGGGAACTACATACCACACATCATTCTTCACTATGGATTGGTAATTTTCCATCATGGCTTCTACCCATTCTTTCTTTTGAATATATTCTTCAAATCCTAGTAGGATATTTATCTACAAGATCACACATCAAAGCCACATAACTATAAAATGTATTTGGCTTCTTTCTTTTTCTTGTGGAGCCTTCTAGAGCACCATACTTCTCTACATCTTGAATAATTTCTTGATTCGAAGATGGAATTCTCTTGTGAGAGATAGTTATGCGGGGAGGTTCTTGTGGCTCCAACATATCATGGTCTTCTGGAATCTCGTCATCAGGAGAAAGTGCAACTTCTTCCATCGGTTCTCCAACTATGGGAGCTACAACTTCTTCATATACTTATTCAAACTGACACTTTTTGGATTTCTTGAGAGCTACATATTCATCAAAGGGTACATCCCTACTGATTTCCATATGATGGTAAACTGGGATATAAATTCTGAATACCTTGGAGACCTCACAGTATCCAACAAATATTCCTTCCTTTTAGAAAGGATCCAATTTGGTTATTTTCTCTTTTGAAATATGAAAAAACACTCGACAACCAAATATATTGATATGAATTACTTCTAGTTTCTTTCCTGTGAACATATCTTTAGTGGTTTTGAACCCAAGTGCAATATGGTATATTCTATTTTGGACATACACTGTTGTTCTTGTTGCTCCAACCCATAAGTGCATACATAGGAAGATCTTGATCATGGATCTTACTCTTCACTGCTTCCATAATAGTTCAGTTCTTTCTTTCAGCAACTACATTATGTTGTGCATTATAGGGAGTGGTAAAATACCTCTTAATCCCTACATATTTGAAAAAGTATCCAAATTAATTTGAAGTATTATCTCCTATGTTATCTTACCTAAGTATCTTGATCTTTGTTTCTGAGAGATTATCTACCAAGGCTTTGAATTCCTTGAATTTTCCAAATACTTCATCTTTTGATTTTAAAAATTAAACCTGATTCTTATGAGAGTAATCATAAATGAATGTGACATAATATACATACACACTTAAAGATATTGAAGGCATTGGACCACATACATATGAGTGGACATGTTCCATATTCCTTCTTCCTTGGTGTCTCTTTTTGAAAATGGATTCTTTATGTTCTTTACTTTTGTGCATCCTTTACATAGTCTTTCATGATCAATATTCAAATCTTTCATGATCAATATTCAAATCAAGTAAACATTTTACTACCTTGCTCACATGTGGTAAGGATTTGTAGTTTATGTGAGAAATCCTTCTATGACATAGTTCACATGGACTTGTAGTATCATGAATCAAGGTTGCTTCTAAGTGGCCTTTCAGTTTATATAAACCACCTTCTCCTATCCCCAATAACAACTACAAATTCCATAGAATTTCCTCTAGCCCACATAAGAACTTCACCATCGATAAAAGCAACCTCGAAAACTTTTTTATATGAAGCTGAAATAGAAAGTAGGTTCTTCTTCAAACCTAGTACATATAGTGTGTCCTTCATGTTCATCAAATTTATTGAAACAAGCTTGTAGGTGGCTTCCCCTATTCCTTGATGGGATATTAATAATCGTCTCCAAGTGAAACTTTCTTAGCGGAGTCATTTTATTCAATAATGGAGAGATTCATATTCTGGCATGTCTTGTGCTTTGAAGCACCACTAACAATCAATCATGTGTCATTTCCAAGTGTCATGGACCTTGAGAGAGCGGAGAATAAAATATATTCTTCAATTTCTTCAATTCCTGACTTCTTGTGAGGTTCTTCTTCTTTGACTGCATGAGCATAATGTAGTTTGTTATTCTTCCTCTTATATTCTTCTTTTCTTTCTAGACAATCTTTGGCATCTGTCCCATATTATCACAATGGTAACATTGATAATAGGAGAAGTATTTTTGTTTGTAATTTCTCTTTTTATACTTCTGAAACATCTTAGGAGGATGAGACTCCTTATGAGTTTCCTTAGAGGAAACTTGGGGAATAAAGTGATCCTTGAGGAATCAAGTGATCCTTGATGAAACATCTAAGAGCTTATAACAGGTGCAATGATTTAAATCTTCAATGTTTCCTTGAAAATCTCTTCCAACGATCCCTGCACAGAGGTCTCCATTTTTATGATACTAAAATCATGTTATGGAAATCTACCAGCAAGAAGAATTTATTATTTTTAAACCTTATCTTAAACTGCATAGAGGTCGCCATTTTTATGATACTAAAATCATGTTATGGAAATATACCGGTAAGTAGAATTTATTATTTTTAAACCTTACTCCTTGTAGGTCACTCCATTGATGAGTACTGCATGAGAGACAGATGTAACACAACTTATAATCCACTGACCATTAGATAGTTGAACCCTAGATATATTAACATCTTTGTGAGATATAACCAGTCCAAGTAAAATTATGCATGAATTTTATGTTGGAAAAATATTTTCTAGGCGAGGCAATGGAATTGTATAGGGAACATGATTTTAATTGTGTAAATTTCAGTCCTCCTTTTTCTTCAAGTTATTCTCATGTTTTGCATGTGCTTTTACCTGAAAATTGTGTTTTAATGCCGAAAATTGTATGGGGAAGTAAATGTTTAATGGTACATTATATTAAAAAATGAATTGTCATCAAAAATAGGGTTTTAAGGCTTAAATTTGGAGTTGTAATTTTTTTTAAATATAAAAGGTTATGTCACATTTCATATACACTTTATTTGGAGGATAACCTTGAATATTTTTGTAGAACAGAGTAAGCCCTTGTGGCTTAAGGGGAGTGATGATGATATTGTGGGGAATCATGAGGGATTGATTTATGATACTTCTCTTCATCATGATGTTTACAATGTACATTATTCCTATCTAAATTTTGATAGGAGAATCAGACTTGTTGGTACATGTCCTTCTTGGTATGATGTTGGAGTTCTTGGCAGCCTTTATGAACACATTTCAACTTTCAACTCTTATTTCATGGAGTTTCTAACATTGATCCACTTGAATTTTTTTTTATGAAACCTTTTTTTGGATGATGAGTAAACATCAAGGAAGAACTTATGGTGTTGATGAAATGCCTAAGTGGTTTCCATGGTTGTATGATTTAGCTTTGCTTCATTTAATAGGGTATTGTAAAATAAGGTATGATGAATAAGCTATATAGAGAAAAGAAAGGTATTTTACAGTAGGGTAAGATGAATAGGCTATTTAGAACATTTCAATTGAAAAAATAACCTCAATATCATGAACATTATATTCCATTTCATACCCTCTCATGTAAAACTAATTTTAGGTTACTATGATGTATTAAATCACATGAACATTATATATGGGGTTTTGGGATGTGAATTGAGTCATCTTGTGGTACGGTTTCTTTTGTTCTCTTTCTTCTAACCTTTCTTAATATTTACATGCAATAGATTTTGAGGTTCTCATGTCTATTTCAATAAGTACATGTTTCCAAGTTGGAGCCAATTGTTATCCATTATTATCCTTTATATAGGTTACATTTGTGATTTTCATTAAAATCCTATAACCCCATGTTTACCCTACTAGAAACCATATCTTTGCTTATCCCGTCCTAGAGGCTTCCAGATTTATGTATTTTGAAAATAGGTTGTGGTAGGAAACATAGATGGTCTTATGTAGTCATTCTCTCACGCGAGATGAATCTCAGTTTTCCAAAAAAGTGGTCGCCCAGGTCATTTTGACAAAATAAGTACATAGAAAATATCTGGTCGTTCTCAAAATATATGGTCGTCCTCAAAATATATGGTCATTCTTAAACTCCTTGTAGGTTTGAAGGTGTAGGTCACTCCACTACATGAATGGCATATATCAGGCAACCATTAGATAACTGAAACCAGATGTATTAACTAAAACATTATGTGCATGTATTTCGAAGCATATCCTATGGCTTTTCCTGTAACCTAAGAAACCATTGGATGGGAAAAATCATCAAAAAAATATACTTAACAAAATAGAGAATTTCAAATTTTAAAACTCCATAAATTATTTGAATATATTAAACTTGGATTTTGTGATATATCACTAAGGTCATGTCTAAGCACATGTATGTTGTTTTATGGGGTCTATACCATTAATTATAAATAACCCTATAATAAGAAGGAACACTAATTACAATCACATTCTTCTCTATGTTTTCTCAGAGCTTCACTTCTAGCTTAAACAAAAAATAAAGAGGTTTATATGAAAAACTAAGCCTTTATAATAATGAGTTGTTAATTGCAAACATAACCACCTTGTAAAATGAGGGAGATGCACATGGAATATTCCACAAAATTAGGTTAAGTAAAGGGCGATGCACATGGACTATTTCATAAAATTAGGTAAAGGAAAGGGAAATGCACATGGACTATTTTATAAAATTAGGTGAAGGCAAGGGAGATGCACATGGACTATCATATAAAATAGGGTTACTCAAACCAAAATGAGGTGGCTTATGTGGAAAAAAACTTTTATAATAATGATCATTACTCTTCCACATATACCACCATGTGAAATGAGAAGAATGCACATGAACTATCCATGAAATTGGACTATCACTTAAAATCAGGGGTTACCCAAACCAAACAAGTGGCTTATATGAAGAAATAAGTATTTATAATAACGAGTTTCTACCCTCTTAGGTTGATTACCTTGTAAAATGAAGGAGATGCACATGGTCTATGTTACAAAGAGAAATTCCTATGGCTTGGGGTACCACAACAGACAGCTTGACGCCAGAAATCAATCCTTTCCAATATGCAATAGAAATTAAATGTCTAACACTAAAGGATCAGACCTCGTACCTTATTCCGGATGGTTGAAGTAGATCCCCGTTGAGCTTTCCAACTTCAGCTTGAATTGATAAATTACCTCCTCAACAACAAGTAAACAATACAAGCATACTATATATCATGGTGTTAGATATATTCTAGCATATATAATCAACAATGTATAAGCATTTGAAATCATCCCATGGATAAAATATTCACTCAAACATACATTATTGGACAGGGAAAGATATTTATATTAATATAAATCAGATATTACAATAGATACAACCTCTGGCGGCACGTCTGCGAATCAGAGAAATTGAATCCCCCACTTGGGCCTCCACCACCTCAATCCTCCATCTCTCGATAGCAAGCTCACTATCAAAAGGAAAGCTTGGGAAGAACACAAAAGTGCTCCAAGGGACAAAGGGATGCAGACTCAAGCATAAGTTCCGGCAACAATGGACTATAGTTTCTTTGCTCTCAATTCTCTCATATCCCTTCAATGTACCATAGAGTTCCTTATATATCTTTTCAAAGGGGTAATGAAAGGTCAAATCCGAGCGATCTCAAGGCATAGGGAAGGCCAAGAGTCAAGTGAGTCAAATCCATGTCAAGGAAAACTCCAAAAAGATTTGGATTTTGTACACATCCCGATGTATGCGGTTTTAGGGGTCAAACCCGCGTATATACATGATTAAGGGTTTCAAAGTCACGTATATCATTTTTCACATGTTTTTAGGGATGGTCAAGGAAACATCAAAGGACAAAAAATGGTCCAAGGGGTCTAAGGAGTCTGCCGCGGGATAGGGGAAGGCCATACAAAGTGTGATTCACCTGGAGTGGTAAAATCAGCTATAACAGATGCCCCCTAATGTGTGAGGTCAGAGGGGTCATACGATGGCAGAAATATATTATAAGTCCATCCCAGAAGTGGAGTGATGAAGAATCCCAAATGGAAGACCAGCCACCCAATCAGCATAGTACAATGATACAACTCTGCACATAACTGCAAATACATATAGCAGTCCCGTATACATAAGACTACAATGGCCATGAATAGGCATGGTACAAGATATCACATAAGTGGTCATCGCCACGTACAATATACATAGATCAGAATCTCCATGATGAAGATATACAAAGGACCATGATCTCCATAATGGCTG
>LPNX010064254.1:78449-90227 GCA_001517045.1 Pseudotsuga menziesii
TGGATTTTTGGTTTTTTTATTTTTTTTGGACTTTTTCAAATATTTGAAAAGCTTGAAAAAGAATAAAATTGCTTTATAGTTACAGACTAGGAGGAGACGAGTGTCATAAGGGAAAACAAACTAGTTCCAAGCAGTGGAACATACCTATGCTCAATGCAAGGATACATGTGTAGGATATCGACACTCGGGGGGAATCCCCTCCCGGTATAAAGGGAATCAAGCTGCAAAGGATATAAAAAATGGCTCTGCATGGCTAGAGATGAGACAAGCTCGGGCTATATGGCTGAAACACAATGTCAGGGAAGCCGACATAAAGCTCAATAAGGCAGGAAAAGCTCATGATAATGCATTCACAACTTGACATGAGGGAGTCCTGAGGGAAATAGGCCAGCAAAATATCAAGAGGAGTATGAGGCTCTTGCGAAATGTCATGGCAGTACTATACAACGGACTCCCACACCCTAAAGGAGAAAATGTCAGCATGGGCACCAAATGCAAATAAGGCACTAACTAGGGTACCCATGTAAGGTCAAGCTCTACCACTCATATCATGCCACTTCTAAAACAGCAAGAAGGTTTCATGACATAATAGAGTGGGTTCGTACCTAAGGTTATGATGAAATGGTCATAAGGTCATGAAAAATGCAAACGATGATGAAACCTAACCTATATGCCAGTTTAGACATGATACCTGAGATCAGCACGAATGGGTCAATCCAACGGCTGAAACGGCACTAAAAAAGGTCCTCTACATCATGAATTAGGTCAAAAACGGTCCAAAATGATTAGAAATTGTCGAAACTATAGGAAAGGGGGTAAAAATTTAAACAATTCAAAATATTATAAAACATTTGAAATTTTTACTCATTTGAGCTCAGATTTTCCACAGCGAATTCCAGGAGATCCAGCTGGCGGAATCCACTACCGTTTCTTCCAGGTACTTACCCATGCTCTTCTCTTTCATTTTGATGCAATTTTAATAAAATTCCATGGTCAATTGAGTTTTCTAGGCTAAACTAAAAAGGGCGCTGCGGCCCACATAGAAATCGAGGGTTTTTTCATGTATAGGGCTGGACATACGCGAAAAAATGCCCCCAAAGCCGCGTACATATGTGGCTATTTGGAAAACAGTCGCATATGAGGCCGCACATAAGGTTTTAAAGCAATCTAATGGGAAAATTTGCAATTTTTTGTGCAGGATGGTCCTAGAGTGGAGAGAGCGTGAACATGGTGAGGTAGAGGAGGCAATAAGGACCGATCTAATGGCTCAACAAGCTCTATGTGCATGTGGACTCTATAAGTTTTGGTGTCTTGGTGGATTGAGGGCCAAACCAAGACTATTGCAAATGCTGGTGGATTACTAGGATCCAGACTCTGATTCCTTCCAGATAGATGGGATGTCCCTCACTATAGAGGTGGAGGACATATACTTCATTACTGGGCTTTCTCGATGAGGGCAAGTCATGAACCTTCGTTCTCGTGGTGGGCCAGGAGGTGGCCTTAATATCGATGAGTACATTGTGGTGTACTACTATCCAGACACAGAGAAGGTGGGGATTCAGGTCCCTACCAATGCTATACAGGTGCTGGGCCTAAAGGCCATACTATTGACATTGGTCATGATAGCAGGCTTGGCATCAATCCACCAGGCCTCATGGCCTCTGATGTTCTATGCAGTGGAGTGCATGAGACCCACTATTTATGACTGGAGCACTACACTACTAAGCAACATGAAACATTAGCTCAGTGAGTGTAAGGCAAGCAGAGTGTGAAACTTTGGGTTTAGCAGTATATTGAGCACATTTTTCTTCGAGCGTGTTCCAGGATTGAGCCCCAGAGTGGACGTTCCTCTTCATGGGATTCAAGATCCGACCCAACGGCGTTGGGAAAATGCTATGCATAGACTGGGGGGAGGTAGGGTGGCCAACCCCTATCCAGCTGACTTCTTTCCATGGTGGCGACGACAGATAGTTGCCAGCGATGACTACCCCTATGTGAAGATAGATTTTCGTGGGGACCCAGACATGCTGCTACCACCATGATCGGCATATGGTGATATAGGTAACGAATCTCGACCCTCTCTTTTTTAAATTTTTGAGTTATTTAATTTTTTTTGTGTGTTTTCTGATTATATGGAATCAAAAGACATATTTTTGCGTGACAATACATAGTGACATCTACCATTTGTGTGCAGATGTGGGACCACGACAGCTGGAAGGCTTCCCTCGTCACAGATGGAGGGGAAGAGGAGATGACATCATGGGTGTGGATGCGAAGCAGATGCTCCAAAGCATTCATACCAATGTTGTGAGGCTGACACATAGGGTTCCCATGGTGCAAGTCGAGGACTTGCCTGAGGCTATGCAGCGCCAGGTGGTGGGTGTACCACGAGCATGGGTGTGATTATTTCGACGGCCAGCTAGAGCCATAGTAACCTTCCATGCTCACAACCCTCCTCCTCCTCCATAGGATTAGATACCTGGGAGTCTATACATTTTGTACTACCGTGTATTATATGTTGGTGGCTCGACAGCCCCAATTTTGTATCATGACACTATGTATTACCACATTTTGGATGTTTATATAAAAAAAATTATGGTGATCGGTTTATTTGTTTACATCTGTAAAAATTGTGTTTGTGATGAATTTACTGTGTATGAAACAAATGCCAATCTAACACGTAGTTAGCATATGAGTCAACAACTTGATTATTAATTACTGGAATGTGTATGTATGTTATATTGTCAAATTGTCGTTCTAATAATTTCACCCGTAAGAATATTCTTAATAACGTCGGATCTCTAACATGGTACAAACCATTAAGCTGTGACACTACTAAATCCGAATCAAGACATACCTCAAGAGAGAGAACACCATGTGAAATGGCATCCCGTAGAAGCTCAATAACGGCACTATATTCAGCAACATTGTTGGAAGATGGCCACAAACATATGCCTCCTGAAGACAGTACCTGACCTATAGGAGTATAAATCACCCAAGTAGCAGAGGCTGATTGTTGAGTGTGACGGCTCGCACCATCTGCGAATCCTATGTAGGTGGAAGATTCCATTGACATCTGTCAAAAGAAACGGAAACTAATCACAAACCCGATCACGATAAGAAAAACACCTAACTATGCAAAACTGTACAATAATATACAATAACCAGCCTTGGATGAAAATCATGCATAGTACTTCTTGAGATAGAGCCCATTTCTAGGCTCCGCCAAGGCCGTTCCCTCATAATCCACTAACTCATAAGCACCCTTCTCTAACACACATTTGACCACGTAAGGACCACGCCACATGGGATTAAATTTTCCTGCCCCTAAGGTTTCTTTTGGTTGATCCCACAAAAGGACCAAGTCTCCCTCACTAAACCTCCTTGGATGGATATACTTATCATACTGGACCTTTACACAAAGTTTATTTACTTCTAGAGCCACCAAGGCATCCCGACGCTGCTCATCAATTTGCCCAAGGTGGACCAAACGCTCCTCCAATGGTGAAGTGTCTGGTAAGAGTTTTACAGCTAGCTTCAAAGAAGGAATCTCACATTCAACCGGCAATATCGACTCCACTCCATGTAAAATTTGATATGGATAAAAACTCATGGAAGTCTTAACAGCGGTTCTATATGCCCACAAAGTAGGATATAACATGATGTGCCAATTACTCTTGCTTTGTACGATGGTTCATTGGAGAATGGATTTGAGTGATTTATTCACTGCTTCAACCTGTCCATTCGCTTGAGGGTAGTAAGAGGAGGAATTTTCTTGCTTGTACCCTAACTTTTATGCCAACTCTTCCATTATACGGTTCTGAAAGTGCGAGCCATGGTCAGTGACAAGCTCTTTCAAAATTTCGAACCAAGTAATAATCTGGTTGAATATGAAGTGGGTGGCTATCTCACCGTCGTATTTAACTGTAGGCATAGCCTCAGCCCATTTCGTGAAGTAATAAATAGCCACTATGATATGACGGTGCCCCCCAGCTGAAACTGGGTTGCAATCCATAAAATCGAGCCCCCACTTAGTGAAGGGACTGGCGGTGATAATGGGATGTAACGGGGTAGGTTTTGAGCACATATTACATGCAAACACCTGGAAAGGGTGGCACCTCTTGAACACATATACACAATCCTTAAAGATCGATGGCTAGAAATAACCTGCTCTTAAGATATTTTGAGCTGTAGAAATCCCAGATAAACAACCACCACACTCCCCTCCATGGCAATCATTCAGCACTACCTCAACCTCTTCATGAGTTAAACAACGTCGTAAAATGGAATATACCCCACGACGGTACAAAGTGTTATCCACTATGAGGTAGTTCTTAGACACGTGATGTAATCGTCATTGTTCATCTCATGAGAGGTGAGTAGGGACCTTCAATGTTTGTAAATATATCATGATATCCCCATACCATGCCTCTAAAGTTGAGATTAAGAATATGTGTTCATCAACAAACATATCTTCACAAACCAACTCCTCGGCCTCGCTTGGGAAATCCGATATAAGCTCTGCAAAAATTAAAGACTTCTTCGATTTTGCCAAAACAAATTTGAGATCGAATTCTTGCAGAATGACAATCCATTTATTATATTTTCCCCCAATAATCCTTTGAGTGAGGACGAATTGAAATGGATTGACATGGGCTACAACCAATGTTTGGCGAAGGAGAATATAATGTCTCTACCGCTGAACCGCATGTACAGTAGCTAAAGCAAGCTTCTCAACATGAGAATAATGAATTTATGCGTCAATAAGGTTCCGGCTCAGATAATATATGACATGCTCTTGGAGCTCCTCATCCTCTTGAACCAAAACCATACCAATCGTCTCCATGGACGTGGCCACATATAATAGAAAATCACGGCTATAGTATGGGGGACTAATCATCAGGATCGATGCTAGGGCTCGATTGAGTGCATCAAAGGACTCTTGGGCTCGCTCATCCCAACAAAAGGTGGTGTCCTTCTTCAAATGAAGCCTCTAGTCAAATTGGGAAATTTGACAACAAATCTCCATAAGAAGTTTGCCATGCCTTGCAAACATTGAAGATGACAAATGTTCTTTGGGGGAGACAACTGAAGTATTGCCTCAACCTTCAAAGGGTCGACTCTTATACCCTCTTTAGAAATGATGAATCACAACAAATGACCCGACTTCACACAAAAGATGTACTTGTGAGGATTTAACCTAACGAGATAATGCCATCATCTTTCGAATACCAATCTCAAGTGATAGGGATGACGCATTCTCATACGAGAATGAGCAGCAAGTTCATCCACAAATACTTCGATAATCGACTTGAGATCATGGAAGATCAATGTCATTGCCCGCTGAAATGTAGCTTTGGCATTTTTAAGGCCGAAAGGCATTTTTCGATATGCAAAAGTTCCCCAAGGACAAATAAATGCAGTCTTATGTTGGTCCTCAGGTTTAATTTGTATCTGATTATACCTGGAAAAGCCGTCCATAAAGGAAAAAACCTTGCTACCCGCACACTCATCCAAAATCTGATCAATAAATGGTGTGGGGAAATTGTCCTTAGGATAGGCACGATTCAAATCACGGAAATTAGTACATATGCGGATCACTCCCTACTTCTTATCCACCAGAACGGGGTTTGAAACCGACTCCGTCAAGGGAAAGGGATAGATAAAACCAACTTTTAATAGTTTCTCTATCTCTACCTTAATCGTGGGTGCTTTGCTAGGATTCACCGCACGCAAGCATTGTCGAACAGGCTTAGCGTTGGGATAAGTCTTAATCTCATGCTCGATAATACGAGGGTCAATACCTGGCATTTCGTCATAAGACCAAGAAAATATATCACGGAATTCTTTAAACAGCTCGGTGTATTGTTGAATCTCAGCATGGGAAGATTCTGCCCCAATATAGACATTCTCTATCTTGCCAGGATCGCGAGAGATATTGATAGGAATCATTGAAGATATGTTTGCCATGTTTCCATCAGCCATCTGACCAGGAGAGCTTACCGAAACCATAGGACTACCAACTCTCTCACTAAGAACCGCCCTAAAGTCCTCACGATCCAAGTGGTCGAGCTCGGGAAGAAAGTAATATCGATGATGGAGTTCCTCCCATGGTGGCTCAACTCCCGACATAGCCTCAATAATCGCTTCATCTGAAGGGAAAACCGTATCAAGGTAGTCGTGTGCGTGAGAAGACTACACTACCCATGCCGGCAGCACATAAGGGTCCTCCTCCTCCGTTTGTGAAGAGGAAGGACTAGGCTCTGCAACACACTTGAGATTAGCTTGATAAGCTATCATAGTTGCAGGCAATGGCACATCCATCACGATGGGCTCACTCGGAGTACTCAGTGTAGGAAGAATCCAAGGATCTTCCATATGACTCATGCGAAAAGACACCGATCTCATAGATTTCGAAGTCTCACCGAAACTAGACCCTATCATAAGAATTAGTGCAGGACAACTAAAGTTTCCCATGAGGGATGGATAAATGCCTACACCCACACTCCCAGTTGCCGGTTGAGAGTGCTCAACTATCGGGATCAAAGCTCCCAAAGATGCGGTAACAGATCGATTCTTGAATGTCGTTTGATCAATCGTGACTATCTTCCCGTTATGTGGAAAGCATACAATGCAAAATAAGGAAGAAGCAACGAATTGCATATTGTACATCCAATTCCTACCCAGCAAGAGATTGTAGTCAAGGGGCGCATCAACCACCTCAACCTCTATTGCAACGGTCTTCCCTCCCAAACAGACTTTAAGGGAATTCAGCCTAAATGATCTTCCATCGAACGTAGTTAACATAGTCAATGATTTAGATAGCTCAGGGGAACCTAAACCCTTCCAACACAATAAAGACATCACAGAAGCACTAGCGCCTTCGTCAATCACAGTGCGCTTGAAGGTCATATTAAGACATCCTACGTGAATCAAAAGAGACACACAGTAAGGTAAGCAAGGCTGAAGTCCTGCGGTTTCAAATTTAATCACGGAGGAAGAATCATCATCATTCACACCAAGGGCAGAAAGCAACGCCTTCCTTTGTGAAGGACAACTCCGAAGCACTTCCAATGCAGACATCGCACAAGAAGTGTGGCCCAAATCCTCGACAATTGAATAGTTCTAGACAGCTCGGGCATTAGGATTATGCCCCGAATGCTTAAGGACTCCCTTAGGAATGCGAGGTGTAGCTTCAGGTTTATCCATAGGTTTCTCAATACACAAAGGGGACCCTGGTGGATGAGGTTCCTTTCTTAGGCTAGGTTGTGACGAACCATAATCTTTCGCACCGGTCACAACTTTCGTAACACAGACCATGTTAATGCAACCACGACCACTACCCTCCAGTGAATATTGATCACCACCAGACTGGTCATGGGACCTCGAGTTCATATTTTGATTGTGAGGTAAAGGGTTAGTTAGCACAGTTGGGCCCTGTGCCAAGAATCTCGAGGCTTCGTCAATACGAAGGAACAAGTAAGTGAGGTGATGGTCCTTACATAAATTGCAAGGGAACTTAACCTTACGTTTAGCTTGCTTGTCCCCCCCAGCATTACGACCATTCTTGTCATTAAAATTAGCATTCTCATTCTTATTCCCACCCTTTCGATTATTCTTACCCTTTTTTCTATTCTGTCTGGGCCGCTGGTTACCCTTCTAGTCTGACAATTGCACTGAAAGTACAGTCGTCGTTTGGGCGGGTTGAGACGAAGCCGAAGCTTGTCCCGAAGCAGATTGGTTGAGTGACAATTGACTAACTTGTTTTGCAACCAAATCTGTAGGTTTCACACTTGCACAACCCACAATTCCATCAGCATGTGGTCTAGGTTTGACTTTGGGGTCGAAACTAGAACACGGAGCATTGGGAATAATCTCATATAACAAATTGGACTGAGCATAAATCAAGTCCAGTTCCTATGCCCTAAAAATCGCTTGTTCCTCATTCTACACTCCGGATGTAGAAACATCCTTCGCTATATATGGCAATAACAACTTAAGGAACCATTCGAGGAGGAACTCTGACGGTATAAAGGATTTAATTAACCTCTTCCATCTACTCCACTCTTGGATATTGTCCGAGATATGTGTGGCTTTATTCTGCCGAAATGTCGACAAGAGTTCAATACCAACGTCATAACACACTGGTAGCTAGAAGTGGTTAAGAAAAGTCATTGCTAGATCATCGAACAAAGCAAATGCCCCCCTAGGTAGCTCTATATACCATTTCGCGGCAGGCCCTGTAAGGGTGCGTTGAAATAGCTGTAAATGGATGGAGTCCTAGTGTAAGGAATTCGAAGAGCACCATAGGTGAAAGGTTGTAACATGTTCGCTCGGATCCTCTCCTGGTTTGACCTCGAACTTAGGTATGTCCAAGGGAAGCTTAGTAGGGACAGCCGGCCAAGACGGGTCATGAGCTACAGGATCGTTCGTCAATATCGACAAGTCAGGAAGATTCAGCGTCGTGAGGAAAGGGAGTCTAGGATGATGAGGTCGATGGACCGCTCCCTTATTCACATAGGTCTAATTACCACCATGGCCTTGGCCATAGTGCCCTCCTACTGTTTGACCCATATAGGGTGGCATGGAAGCACCATAGTGTGGTGGACCTTGACTATTAGGAGCTACAAAGCCGTAGTTCGAAGAATAAGCAGGTTGTTGATACCCACCCCCATAAGGTGAAGAACCGTGTCCATATTGCGTCCCATAATAGGTTCCATAAGTCATCGCATGAGATGTCCCATGGGACACTCCGTAAGTAGGAACATATGCTCCGGAAGTAGGAACATACATTCCAGAAGTAGGAATGTGACCTCTAGAAGTATGAGCAAGACCTCCTGAAACAACAAGTGGTACATGAAGTTGAGACACAACTGGTCTAGTAACCGCAATACGAACATAACTCGTAGCAACATTTCATCCCGAAGGACCACGTGAATAAGGTGGAGGGTGAACATTTGAAGAACTAGGGACAGAGGACGGAGGGATCTATGTAATTATATACGTACTATTCCTAATAGTCACTCGTCTTGGATCTGGTATCCTAATAGGATCACTAACCCTAGACCTAGGAGGAATATGTGATGTAACTTCCACCATAGGGATGGAAGGTGCAATGTGACTAGTGCTCCCAAACCTCTCTGCATGGTAAGGAATGAGAGTGCCCCTAGGAATAGTGTTAGGCTCAAACTCAGATTCGACATGAAATGCCAAATCATGTGTGGGAAAACCAGACATACCATAACTACCATAACTAGTGCTGGCGGGTTCAAGATGAGTCTCTGCATTCTTTGGCATTCCATACCGGTAACGCGTCAATGGGGAATCAACCCTAGAGTGAGTAGGTCTATCATGAAAGGTTCCTATCTCAAAAATCACAGGACCTAACTTATCCAAGTCGGGTGAAGGATCGTAAGTAGGAGTAAACTCCACATCCTCTACATGAATGGGAGAAGGTGGTTCAGTAATACCTTCTATATGGTCTCCCATTGTGTGTGAATCAATGTGCGAAGTAGTCTTCCTGGACTATCTAGGTCTCTCTCCCAAAGGAGGAGGAGATGTAGAAGGCGGAAGTCCTGCTAAATGACGAGAACGGCAAGCCTAGCCCCACCCGAATCCACAATGACTCAAAAAATAGAAAAGACTCTCTATTTACGCAAACCCTAAGCAAGCTATCGTGCACAAAGCAATCACTAATAAAATATAAAGCCAAATGCAAGCAATCAAGGGCAGGATAAGTGAGCTCTCGAATGAAGCAGGTATGTCTCACCTAGGAGAGGCTTGAGACTCCCATACACAATAAGCGGAGGTACATAACCAATTTTGTGGCCCTCAGCTTCAACACGTAAAGCGACTGTGCTGTCCGACCCCAACCTGGCCGGGACACCCGCAGAATAACCCCTGTAAAGTACCCCCTCGATATCCTAGGTAAGGCCACTAAGGTCACCTCAATATAATCAATGCTCAGGCAGACACTTGCAGGCAGGATTGACCATATGGGCAGGGTAGCAAAGCCTGAAACTCTCAAAAGAGCCCCCAGATATGAATACAATCCTAGAAATATCTTCGGTGCTACTCAGTTATGACTAGGGGTCATCCCAATCAATAACCGCTCACACTGCCTCGTGCTTAACTCCCTTTTGAGAGGAGAACCCTGAGAAACACTAGTTATATCAAGGATTTCACACACTCACCTGGATAGACACATACATGTTGTTGTTTAGTGATCTTGGAGAATTTACTCACAATGAACTATTCCAAGATCCTAAAACCTAATCTTGTTGGTGCACCCTATAAAAGAAAAGAGTGTAGTTCATTTTAATTAAGCGTTGATTTTAATTGGCTTTATTACTCAAAAGAGGGATATGGCCGTGCAACTAATGGTGTTATGACACAACTTGAAGTAAAATGCACACCTAACAATCAATGCAAATGCATTGTGTCCATGAAAACAGGGTATGCTACTATGTGAAATGCACAATTTTTCTTCAAATGATGAATGCAAGCTTTCCTATATGAAATCCTAACTAATACTCCAAAGCAAATCTAGTGCAAGTACAATGCAAAATGAAAAATGCAATGCATGATGATAAGCAAATATTTTTTGGATTTTTTGAAATAAAATGAGATACAGAAAGCAAAAGAATGATTCTACAACCCCCAGACTCTACAAGCACACTCAAACAGCACTCAAGAAAAGCACTAAGGTAAAAGAAATCTAATGCACTAATCCCAAACAAAAAATCAAAAAATGCCATGATAAGAACCTTCTTTTTAAAAAAAAATTAGCCTAAAAAAAACGTCTCTGGTCAGAAATAGAGGTATAAACAGACTCAGGCAGTGTCAAAGGAGACTCGACAATCATCAAACTTCACCCAGCAACCATTTAACTTCCACTAAAAGGCAAAACTAAGGGCATACACGACTGTTCGCAGTAAACCCGAGTGTATACGCGAAAATCGTAGAGAAAACCGTGTGTATACGCGACTGTGAGTTAAAAACTCACGTACAGGAAGAAAGGTGCATAAAAATCAAGGCAAACAGACAAGCTGAGAACAACTTCACACCAATCAGACACTACCAGGAAAACATGCCCCCAGACCCGACACAGAAACAAGAGAGAAAGAGCAATTCAAAGTCATTGAATGCCGATAGAAAACCCCCAAAGGACAACTACTAGGAACTCCCCAGTGGAGTCGCCAATTCTATTATGGAGAGAAATTCCTATGGCTTGGGGTACCACAACAAACAGCTTGACTCCAGAAATCAATCCTTTCCAATATGCAATAGAAATTAAATGTCTAACACTAAAGGATCAGACCTCGTACCTTATTCCAGACAGTTGAAGTATTTCCTCGTTGAGATTTCCAACTTCAGCTTGAATTGATAAATTACCTCCTCAACAACAAGTAAACAATACAAACATACTATATATCATGGTGTTAGATCTATTCTAGCATATATAATCAACAATGTAGAAGCATTTGAAATCATCCCATGGATAAAATATTCATTCAAACATACATTATTGGACAGGAAAATATATTTCTATTAATATAAATCAGAGATTACAATAGATGCAACCTCTGTCGGCACGTCTGTGAATCGGAGAAACTGAATCCCCCACTTGGACCTCCACCACCTCAATCCTCCATCTCTCGATAGCAAGCTCACAAGCGAAAGGCAAGCTTGGGAAGAACACAAAAGTGCTCCAAGGGACAAAGGGATGTAGACTCAAGCATAAGTTTCGGCAACAATGGACTATAGTTTCTTTGCTCT
>LPNX010064254.1:90378-128467 GCA_001517045.1 Pseudotsuga menziesii
GTGATTAAGGGTTTAACAGTCACGTCTATCATTTTTCACATGTTTTTAGGGATGGTCAAAGAAACATCAAAGGACAAAAAATGGTCCAAGGGGTCTAAGGAGTCTACAGCGGGATAGGGGAAGGCCATACAAAGTGTGATTCACCTAGAGTGGTAAAATCAGCTATAACAGTCTATCCCATAAAATGAGGGTTACAATGAGGGAGATGCATATGGACTATTTCTTAAGGAAAAATCATGATTGTTTAAACCAAAACTCAAGTGATTTATGTGAAAAAAAATTGCATTAATGACTTGTTACTCCGGCACATACACAACCTTGTAAAATAAGGGGGATGTGCATGTATTATCCATAAAATAAGGTTTAAATGAGGGAGATGCACATGGGCTATCCTGTAAAATCAAGTTGCATATAATCCACCTATAAAATACCAATAAGCATTAATGTTTAATCCATTATACCAAAAATTAAATTCTAAAAATTAAAAAGTTGTTAATAACAACAACAACAATATCTAAATATGAAAGAAAGTTAATATTCAAGCCATCCATACCAAATTACAAAACACATTTCGTTATATCATCTATTATCAACCATTGGAATTCCTTAAATTTAAGTTATATAGTCATCTTTTCCTTTTTTCTCACATAAGTTCATAAGACAGACCTAGAATCTAGTAAAATCTTACTCGTAATGCAACCATTTAAGAAGTTAAGAAGTTACGTTGATCCCAAATTTATGAAATATCTAAATATGAAAGAAAGTTAATATTCAACCCATCCATACAAAATTACAAAATGCATTTAGTTATATCATCTATTATCAACCATTGGATTTCCTTGAATTTAAGTTATATGGTCATCTTTTCCTTTTTTCTCCCACGTCTAAGTTCATAAGACATGGACCTAGAATTTAGTAGAATCTTACTCATAATGCAAACCTTCAAGATGTTAGGTTGATCCCAAATTTATGAAAGATGTTCAAGGTTGAGATTAAATTTATAGCATTAGAAGGGGTAAATGTGTTTTATCTATTATATCCATTTTTTATTTTTTATTTTATATAAATTTAATTTTTTTACTATACAAAATAATTTTTTTAAATATAAAATAATTATGTACTTTTCCCATTTTTATTGGCAAAAGTATCACCCTATCCTCATCAGGATGGTATAGACAAAATTATCACCCCAACCTTATGACGATGGCATGTGAAAGTGTTCATTTAATGCATACCTTCACCTCCCATACACGCCACCCTCGTGAATGAGCATGCGATATGAAGGTGTACATTTAATGCATACTATCACCTTCACCTTGATCCCCATGAAGGTAAAGGTGTGCATTAAATATACTTTCTATCACCACTCTGTGTATCAGGGTGTGTGCAGGGGGTGAGGGTGTCCAATATTTAAGAGTATAGAGATTAGTCAATATGCATTATGTGGCTCACTAATTACTAACAAGTGATAAGTATATACAATAAGAATATTTTATAAGGTGAGGTCCTCCATATGCTATTTGAGGTATGTATGTAATTTATCATCTACTAGTAAGCATTGGATTTTTTGCCCTGGTCTATATAGCAATTTCTTTCTTCTTTTCTTCCACTAATGAATTCTCCTAATTGAGTTGGTAATGTGCTAGGAGATGGATCTAGTTTCTAGAACTTTACTCATTCTTAAAGGAACACCCATTCTAGTGGCACAAATGTTGAATATGTTGAAAACTGAAACCAAAATTATGGAGTCTACAAGGAAAAATATAGACGTTACATTATTTTTAATTTTATTTTTTTATTACAAAAAAAAATATTTTTAATAAATACAAATTATTAATGTATTTTTGTATTTTCATAGACATAAAATCTCACCCCTACTTTAAAAAAGACCTCATGACGGTGGGGGGTGAATGTGTACATATAATGCATACCTTCACCTTCAAGTGGGCAGGGATAGGGGTGTGAAAGTGTACATGATGAAAGTGGGGTGTGAGAATAGGATTTGAAAGTGTACATGATAAGTGTGGGTTGGTACTAGGAGCAATAAGGGAGATTATTGACCCTGAGGGAAAATTCAAGCAAAAACTTGTGTGGGGCCTCAAAACCACATCCAATAATATAGCAAAAGCACATTCCCTATACCAAGGAGTCAGGAAGATCATAAGTTTATGGGACTCATTGATTGTAATCCAAGTGTCGATATCCAACCCTTCAAGCATAAAGGTCATGCTATCTCAAATATTGGAAAGGAAAAAACAAATGATAGGAATCCTTAGATATTACTAAGTTTCCCAGTTTCTCAAAGAGAATAATCAAGAAGCAGACACAATGGCCAACCAAGCTACTAGCTTGCAAAAAGAATTTAATTTGAAATTCTACTCACATGATCTTATTCCATTGAGAGATGAGAAACGCTTACAAGGGACAAGGAATTATGAATTTTCAAATCCTTGAGAAAGAAAGTAAACATTAGAAATTGAATTAAGAGGAGGATGCGCGAGCCATCAACATTGGTCATACGACCATAACCCAAGTGGAATCCATGTTGGAGGAGACATGTCATCTTAACAAAAGGTGGAGGTAGGAAAATATACCTCATGACAAAACATGGGATATGATAGTTGCGATCAAACAAAATCATACTCGTTGAGGTATGCATGAGTACAAACCTAACCTCTATGAAAACTTACGAACGAAGGTATAGGCTGATAGGATTAGAATAATAGGAAAGTATTAGAAAGTTTTTCACCATAGTGTGAAAGAATGGTTGAAGGAGCGTCAAGATATTATGCTCATGCCACTTGATCATGGTAGTACATAGCACTGGAACGACATAATGGCGTGACTTAAGGCCATGATTGATAAGGAAGAGAGCGAGGGAAGATATATAGGGATATGGTGGTGGAGAAACCTTGAATCCCATGTAAAACACAAGTCTAGTTCATTTTGTTGGGAAACAATGATTTTTCCCCCTATGTGAGGAAGATCCTAAAGACATCCTCGTGGTTGGGATGAAATTATTGTGGTCAAGTGCTAGTGCAATATGATCTCTAACTCTCACATATTTGAGTCTACTACCTTACACCGAAATTTTTCTATGGTTGAGGGATATTAGAGAGAAGAGTGGGATTGATGTATCTTGCATGGGATGATGTAGCTCTAGTCAAACAATCACAGATTGTTGAGGTGAGTCCATTCACTTAGTTAGGAGATGGAAGTTCTAGTTCTAGGCCTCGATTGTTGGACAAATCAAGAAGAGCATGAATGGATTGTGGATAGAGGAGAGAGATTGTATCAAGAAACATTGTTGAGGAATGACATGGAAGGGCAACAACTAAAACATGTTGAACTTGAATCTTGTGTAGAGAATTTAGAGGCTCAAATGGCATGGATGCAAATTCAACTACAAAGCAAGTTCAACTACGAAGACGATCATTCTCAACCACATGATGCTTCACCAACGTATCCTGATTGGTTAGGTTCTCATCATTAAGTGGTGTTATGAGATGTTTTTTTAAGTTGCTTCTATTTTAATTTTTCAGAATATATGTTTATAGTGATAGAACCTTAGGAAGTTGTAGGAAACTAGGGGTGATGTTTGGAACTGTAATTTTTCTCTTTTGTTTTTTTCAATTATTGTGGAATGATGGCTTAAGACCAATTTTGTTGTATAATTTCGGGGATCACCCCACCCTTTAATATTAAAAAAAAGTGTTTGTTTTTGGAAAAAAATTAAAAAGAATTATTACCTTTAAACTTAAAATTTTAATCATTTTAATATAGACAACGTTCTAAATTAATTTCTAAAATAAATATGCTAAAGTATTATTTAACAAGATGTTTTATTTTTATGCGCCTAGGGTGTAGACCAATTAGTGATAGGGTGAGTTGTTAAGGAACTCCTTGTGATGTCATGGGATCAAACCTCGATCGATCCCTTTATGTCATATGTGGTGCAGCGTTGGTTCGCCTATGGGTATATTGGTAGTGGGCCAGAATAAACCACTTGTCATGTGACCCTAGTTTTTTATTACCGTAGATACAAAAAAAAATTACTTTTATATAAACTATAAATAAGATTACATTATAAAATAACAATTAATTAAACATAGTCAAATCCCATTAGCATGGTTGGTTTCAACGGTCCTCATTCCGCATGGCAACATGAGTTTGAACCCCGCACAATGTATGTGAGGAGATACTTAAAAATCTATCCATGTTAAGAGTTGGTGTGGCCTAGGCTGGGTGTGATCCTTGTGTGAATTTGATTGCTTAGATGCCCCTATGTCACAGTTTCTTAGACCACTTGCTAGTCCCACAAATCACTAACAAACTAGCAAACAAGAAAAACAATAAATTAAATAAAAGATTGTGTATGTGGTGTAAATCATTTTTTAGTCTTTAGAATCAAAGAAACCAAAGGTATTTTTTCCTCATATCATAAAGTTGGTACCTCTATTCCCTCATTTTATGAACGAATGAATTAATTAGAATATTTATGAGGAAGTCTCTAAAGAAGAGATTTACAAAATACTACACTCTTTTTAGAAGGACAAGAGTGCCAAACTAGATGGGTGGGCTAGTGATTTTTTATTGGGTTTATATGAGCTAGTTGAGATGGATCTTATGAGGATTATTGATGAGATTAGGGTTTCTGGAAACGATTTGGGATATTTGGATGCTTCATTCTTTGCAATTATTCCCAAGTGTGATAATGCTTCTTATTTTCATAACTACTAACCAATTTCTCATTGTAATTGTATTTATAAATTATAGCCAAGGCATTCATAGTGAGATAGAAATAGGCATTTTCAGAAGTAACATCTCCTGAACATTTTGGTTTACTAGTTGGTAGGAAAATCATGAATGTATAGGATATTCTCAAAATGATTAGAAAATAATCAAATAAAAAAATATCCCATTTATTTTATCAAGACCTTTCCAAATAATATGACAGGGCAAGTTGTTTATATCCCAAGATGATGTTAATACTCTTAAGGTTTATTTAGTTGGTGCTAAAGTGGATTATGGGTTGTGTCACATATTCCTCATATATCACATTAATAAATGGAGTGCCATTGACCTTATTCAAACATACATTGAAGGGTTTGAGACAAGGTTGTCCTCTCTCACCCATTATATTTGTGTTGGTTGCAAAAGGGCTTAGACGAGCAATTATGGAAGTGAAACCACTAGGATTCTTAAAAGGGGTCAATATTGAAAATTATATGTATTAAAATATTTTTTCTTTTCGGATATTATATTGTTCTTCAATGGTTTAGAGAGGGAAATTAGAAAAAATCATGAACCCCTTAATCTCTATTGTGTGACTACATGTATAGAGGTGAACATACAAAATTAAATCATTAGTTATAGTTTGAATGCAAAGTTTGAAGCACCCTTGAAGACATCATTTCCTTATGGCCACTTTAAATTAGAAGAAGGATTCAAATAACTAAGTTTCATTTTCAAACCAAATGGGTATAGAAAAGGTGACTCGGGATGGTTATTGAGTAAAATAGAAAAATGATTCATTTTTGGTGTAACAAGTGGCTCTCAAGAGGGGTAGATTAATCCTTGCCAAGGATGTCCTGGAATCCATCCTAGTGTATTAGCATTGTCTATATTTGATCCTGAAGGGGGTGCTTGAAAATATTAGAAAACTTTGTTGTAATTTCTTAAGAAATGGTAAAGATAAAGGTGGAGGGATTTCTTGGGACAAATGGAAATCCATATTTCTTCCCCAAAACAAGGGAACTAGATGGGGTTTGAAGAGGTACAAGTATTTGGAAAGGATCTAATTGAAAAAATTATTTGGAATCTCAATCCTTTATAAATATATTATTATTCAAAAGTATGTATCACATACTTGGACTAGATGAGTAATCCTCATAAAAGTATTGAGAGAATTCAAATCACTAGAAGGCTGTGGTACTAGCCTTTCCTACCAATTGAAACACTCTTACGTGGAATGCTTGAAAAGAGAAGAATGAAAGGATTGGATTAAATTTAATTATGGGATTTGGTGAATAGAGTATTATAAGTCCTAATCTAATAAACCATCTTTATGGAAAATGTAGTTTTTATTTTACATTAAATTTTGGATGCACATGATACAAATGTTTGACTGTGGGACTAAAAATCATCATATTCTATCAACTTGGGTAGACAACCGATGGATAGTTGAAAATTTTAAATGAATGAGATGAAAATGGTGCATATAAGAATAAGAGATCTATAGGATTCCTTGATGTTGGATAAAAATAAAGTCACACGTATCTACACTACAAAGTGAGATTATGAAGATTTAATAGATACTATTAGTCAATAAGAGGTGTGGTTGTGGAATAAAATATGGAAAACAAAGGTATCTAACAAGACCAAAATATTCATATATCTCACACTCATAAATAACGATACAACATGGAAGGATTACCAAAAAATAGGAAGATAGAGACCCATTGTTTGCATTTTATGCATAAGGAATGTGGAAACAATTTCAAATTTAGTTATACAATGTCCATATGCTCAACATATGTGGAAATATCTAGAGCTTAGTTCTGAATGAAAAAAAAAAAAAAAAAAAAAAAAAAAAATTATGTATCTCTCTATATGATGTATTTGGATAACATGTAATGCCCATATATTTGAAAGGAAACAAATTCCTACTTTCTAGGTTTACAATCATGTCTATTGTATTTTTCATGGATGCAAATCGAATTCAAAGTAAGACAATAACAATATGTGGGAGACTTATATATTGAGGAATCCTCACCCTAGGGTATGTTTAATGGTTCTAAACAAGGATGAGATAATTTTATCAGTGCATGAGGTATTTTATGATCTGAAATTCAGGAGGCATATGGTCTAAATTCGGATGTATAAGTCATAAAAGAATTAAATGGAGATGTCACCCTCTCCCATTCATCATAAAATCATTAAATGGAGAGGCCACCCTCTCCCATCCATGGTATTTGAAAACCCATGGTTTTGTTCCATGGTATGGCTTCAAGGCACATTGTACCTCTACCATCCATGTTATTTGACAACCCATGGTCTTGGCCTATGGTATGTCCCCAAGAAACATTGTAATAATGTTATAAAAAGGCTCTATGTCTTCTCAATAAAGCATTCAAGGATTTTTGACATCTTACATTGGATCTTATTCTTTTGTGTTAATCTTTTTGAGTTCTTGGTTAATATGTTTTAAGTTATTATTCTAAGAGGTGAGGATTTCTAAGCCTCACCTCCAATCTTTTTTTTAGATCAAATGATAGCAGATTTGTAGGTTTACTCTCCTCCTCTCTCGGCATTCAATCCTCTTGGGTCTCATCCCCTAAGATATGAATCAATGGTATCAAAGCAGGTAACCAATCCACGAGAATGAAGGTTTGAGCATAGTTTGGATTCAAAGAGCTACAGGAATTTACAACCTCCTTTTGGCACTCTCAAAGTCCATTTGTTAACACAAACACTAGTTTCTATGTTGCATCCAGAGCTTAAATGATCTCTACAATAATCTATGTTGCTCTACAAACCCTTGGAAACCTATACTCATCAATCTATGGAAGATGACCCAGTTCTGCAAACTTTAGAGAGATTTCATGATATATACAAGATGTTTCAAGGGTTCTTCCATAGATAATTTTAAAAGACAACTCATCTAAAATGGGTTCACGATTTTTCATTTGGCTTCCTAGTTTGTGAGATATGCTTGTTTGAAGCAGCACATGTTTGTACACAATGCGACATCACATACAACACATTTAAACAAGTATGAAGGACTCCACATAATATATAAAAGTCTCTACAATATCTTCTTGAAAAGGTATTTTTTCAGCTAAAATAGGTATTTCATAGTTTTTTATTTGGATTTATGTTTTAAGAGATATCATCGATTGAAGCAACATATGTCTGCAAAAATAGTGTGCACACTTCCCTTTAGATTAAGCAAACAATTTCTCATTCCTTGGGACACCACAGAGAAAACATGTTATATGTACGGAAACCTCTCTTCGACATATCAAATGGATCTTCAATGGAATTCGATTTCTTTATCTACATAAGAAGTTATGAATGGATCTGTAGTAAGACATCAATTGCACCAAAGATAATGAAATTTTTCAATTTTTTGACTTTTATTAATACCTATTGTAATCATGGTTATGGGTTAACCACACAAAACCCATGGTTATGGTTCAACCACATAAAACCCACGGTTATGGGTCAACCACCCAAAACTCATAGTTTTGTATTGTAATCATAGTTATGGGTAAACCACACAAAACCCACGATTATGGTTATGGGTCAACCACACAAAACCCACTATTATGGTTATGGGTCAACCACACAAAACTCATGGTTAAGGTTCAGCCACACAAAACCCACAGTTATGGTTATGGTTCAACCACACAAAACTTATGATTTTGTAGTGCAACTGTGGTTAGGGTTCAACTGCACAAAACCCACGGTTAGGGGTCAACCACACAAAACCCACGGTTATGGGTTAGCCACACAAAACCCATGCCTATGGAAAAACCACAAAAAACCCATGGTTATGGTTCAACCACACAAAACCCATGGTCATCGTCACAGTTATGGGTAAGCTACACAAAACCCACAGTTATGGGTTAACCTCACAAAACCCTTCTCTTCATTGGCAATTGGCACATTGTCATCATGGGTCTCTTTTTAGCATGAAATGATGGGGACCATAATTTTCTAAGGGGGGTAGAATGATCATAATTTCAAGGGCCGTATGGTCTAAATTTGGATGTATAAGTCATAAAGGAATTAAATGGAGAGTCCACCCTCTCCCATTCATTATAAAAGCATTAAATGGAGAGGTCACGCTCTCCCATCCATGGTATTTAACAACCCATGGTTTTGTTCTACGGTATGGATTCAAGGCACATTGTACCTCTCCCATCCATGGTATTTGACAACCCATGGTTTTGGCCCATGGTATGGCCCCAAGGCACATTGTAATAATGTTATAAAAAGGATCTATATCTTCTCAATAAACTATTCAAGGATTTTTGGCATCCTACATTGGGTCTTATTATTTTGTGTTAATCTTTTTGAGTTCTTGGTTTATTCGTTTTAAGGTATTGTTCTAAAAGGTGAGGCTCTCTGAGCCTCACCTCCAATCTTGTTTTTGGATCAAATGATAGCATATTTGCAGGTTTTCTATCCTCCTCTCTCGACATGCAAGCCTCTTGGGTATCAACCCCCAAGATCCAAATCATTTTATCCCTATATGAGGAGCACTGCATTAGATTCAATAATTATATGAGAATTGGGTCAAACAATTACGCTCAAATGATGGCCCTTCATTCTATCTTAAAATATCCATGGATAACAATGTTAGGAGCTTGTAGGAATATGTGGATTCCTCCCTCGGTATTCAATGGATGAAAAGGGAGATTTAAATTTATTGTGCTCAACTACAAGATTTGTAAAATCAGTTAAAAAATGGATCATCGACATTATTCAAGGCTTTGTCATATAGTCATGTATATCATGAACACAATATGTTTCTTGATGCACCTTTGAAGAACGTTAATAGGTTGAAGATGGATTATCTATTTTGGAAGAATATATCTAATACGTTGACACAATCAAGATCTTTTGTCTTTTCATGTGAAGGCTAGTGTTGAGGATTCAATCTCACTACTATTTGTTTTTAGTATTTTTATATTATAATGTGTAATGTAAATTTCTCAAAATTGTCACGAGACTTATTTTTTACGCCTCTCTTTTGAGAATTTAATATCAAAAGTAGAATGTAGGAGGATTTCTCATTTAGAGTTGTGATATTTTTTATACATATGTATTAAAAGGGAAAAGACAAAATCCTTTTTATTTTCATATTATATTTTACATGTACCTAGATAGCATAAAGAATGTAATTTTCAATTTTTTTCATTTGAATAGAAGTTACAATTTTTTTCCCAAAAAATAAATAAATTATCAAAATATGATTAAATGAAAAATGTATTGCTCAAAAAAGTAAAGAGAAATAAATGCTTAAATCCATATTTAATTTTACGCATTTCTAATGTTGTGAAACTTAATGCAAAAATATGTATACTAGCATTTTGATAGTGCATGGCCCAAACAACTTATATGTACACTTTGAATAAATTTAAGAATAATTTATAATCAACTTACATGTACACTTTGATAAAAGATTGTTTTAAATCTTTAGTGTTTTATCTTTAAATAAATTTTTATATAGCATATATAAATATATAGTTGTATATTATAGGTTTGAGCATTAATTCATTTGGTTTGAATCAACCAATTTCAGGATAGAGATAATTGAGAGGTCATGGGTTCAATACCAATAAAATCCTTAAAGTTAAGAGGATATGCTATAATATATTATCATTTACCTCGAGCATCATTCATGAAATGTGAGGGAGTGTTCAGAATGTTTCCAAAAAAAAATTCCATGGGAAAAAGGTAATGTTTATTTATATTACATGTATATAATTATGGTTCTAATAAAATATATAATAAAATATATTATATGATGTATTTTGTATATAAAGTTATGCATGTTTATAAGTATACTTATAAACTATAGGAAACTTTAACCTTTTGTTGAAGAGTTATATAATCCAATTAGGTAAAAAGAAGGATTAGTTAGATTACTTCGAGGAGAGGGAGGATATTTGTTGAATTTTTTTCTCACTAAAGAAGTCCTTTTCCAATTGAATAAGGATAGGATTTTCAACGAAATTAAGGAGGAAGGATTTTTAGTATGATATCCTTCCTCAAACCCTAATCCCCACATTCTTTCCATAAAATAGGGGTATCCCATAAGCCTTAAATTCCAATGGATACTTTAGGAAAGTGGGTGAAAGAGTTGGAAAATTAGTTCAGGAAGGTATTAGATCAAGCACTGAATTTTCAACAATTACTAGATTGCAAATCCTTAAATCTGTTGGTTGTGCAATCACATCCTAAAAATCAAAGTCAGGAAGAGATACAAGAATTATGAAGGTGGAGCTATGAGGAAACTTAAGGTTAGTATCCTAGTGTTGAAATATACTGGGAACCTCACCCTTAAATATGGATACAAGGTTTGAAAAATCCATATCTATGAGCAAAAGTTAAATGCAATTTTAGAGTGGGAAGTTGACTAACCTAATGCAAAGAAAGGAGCTAAGGTAGCTACAAATATGGGACTTAACCTAGGTGATTTGAATGTAGAAGAATTTGTTGGAGGTCTCCAGGGTGTATAGAAGGAGGAATCAAATAAAATGTGTCCAAGAGTTCTCAAAGGAAGAACCAAGTTGTAGGGATAAAAAAAGGTGTATATCGTGTTGGGTGAAGATACCTCCATGGTAGAGGCCTTAGCTTTGAGAGAGAAAAAATCGTAGGTAAGTCTTAGGGTCATGTTGTTTTTGAAAAATCATTGAGTATCTAGGTTGATATGGTTTACAAAAAAAGGTTAGATTATAGGTTTTCTTTTCATATTTTACTTAAATGTTGTCTAGAATTTGATCTTGAGTCTCATAGTAATGTTGAAATGATTTTGACCGTTAAATGGTTCTACGGTTAATAATTGTTTCCTCTCAAATGATGGAATCCATGTTTCGACCCTAGACAAGAAAAGCATGACCTTCACAACCTATATACTTTATTTTGTTAGGTTTATGAATGAAACTATGGAGAAAAGTGGTCTTTGTAGAAATAAGCAATAGGCTACGGACCATAATTGATATGGAAGAAAAAAACTTCTGAAAACTAATCATATGATAGTAAAAATATTGGTGGTGTTGGATACGAAATCATAAGGGATTAAGGAATATTGTAAATATTTTAATAAAATATAAATATTTGAACAATCATTAGAAAATGAACAGTGAGATACCTTTGGAACCAGAAGGAAAAATCCCACCTCATTGTTGTACAAATAAACCATTCCTGTTCAATGGGAAATCATCCTTGGAGTTATTCTTCCAAGCCTAAAATTGGTATCAAATCCTTGGTATTTATTGTCCTAACTCCTTGATTTACTTATAGTCTATAACATGTTAAGTCTAGCATATTATATTCCCTATGTTGTCTTGCAGACCTATGCAGTACCCATGCACTACTCATGTTCATGTCAGTGTTTCTCTCAGACACCCTCCTTGAGATCTACATGTTGGTATTCTCCATTTGTGTCTTATCCACCAACAAACCCTAATTTATTCACATAGCACGAGTGCCCATGACCTAGTTCTAGCATACACAAGTTCATACTTCTATAGAAACCCTAGTCTACTCAAATCCAACCTTCCCTGACTATGTGGTCTCTTTGAGCATGGAAACCCATGATAAATGTCCTCCCCTATTGTGACTTGGAGTCTGTGACCACATCGTGCCTACGAACTGTTAATTTTATATGATGTTATAGATTAATTTCCAATTTCATGGGAATTCAATACATTTTCAAAAAAACTTCATAAAGAGGATATCTAAAAGATAAAAAATCCCAAGGTACACAACAATATATCCTAGGAAGCCCTCGTGGGGAAGAAAATCGAGTAAAAACTTCCTCAATATAGATTACTGAAGTAGAATTCCCAAAGAACAAGTCTCATAACAAAGAGAAAGAGAGACTAAACCCTAAAACCAAGAGCCAAGAAAAATCCTCCTCCTCCTCCATTGTATTTCTTTGTCTTCTCTTTCGTGATGCTTGAGTGATATGTGTGTCTCAAATGAGGAAGAGTGCCTCCCTATTTATACTCTTTCATATGGGTGAAATTTTACCTAACAGGGTCGACTCCATGACCTTGCTGGGAAGACTTATCCTAGGGAGACTCAAAAATACATTTTACACTTGTTCTTTGGGGATCTATTTCCTCGACTTACAATGGAGGTTTTACCTCAACTCTTACATGACTAATTACATCAATGACATCTTCGATCAAAGGGAAAAAAGTCCATGAAAGGAGGAATAATATAAAATACAAGTAGAATATTCTTCGTAGTTACATTAGTTCAACACTCCCCCTTAACAAGAAGGGCATTCTATTGAAAACATAAACAAAAACGTGTGTGGCTATATATAACATCATTGGAATACGGGAGGAGGAGTGATCATCAATAACATCATTTGGAACATTGAATAGTACATCTATAAATCATCAAAAAAAATTCTCAACAACATCAATATCAACAACTGGAACAACTTGCTGGAACATCGTCATCATCTACAGCATGAAGCTGAAACATCATCATCATCTGCAACATAGAGCTAGAACATAATCATCAACATCTTCAGTACAGAGCTGAAGTATCATCATTAACATCTTCAATATAGAGATGAAGTATCATCAACACATCAGTATAAAATTTGATACATCAACAACAACAATAACACGAGGCTGTCTCATCTGCATTAAGTTGGAATAACATCAACATGATCATCTACATATGACAGGCATAACAACATCATCAACAACAATAGCTCAAGGCTGGAAAAACAACATCTATGGTAACAGAATGAGGAAAGTGTATCAACAACCAACATGGACGATCCTTCCTTTTGGAAATACGAGATCGAGTCCAACAACATTTGTGGTGCTCAGACGATCCTTCCTTTCATAATTATGGGATCAAGTCTTTATGGAGCCACCAATACTGATCACAGCTAACACATATGTGCACCATTACTCGAATGATCCTTCCTTTCAAATTTACATGATCAAGTCCGACAACCAACATCTTAGAAGATCCTTCCCTTTGGAATTACAGGATCAAGTCTAACGATCACATTTAAGATGATCCTTCCTTTCAGAATTACGGGATCAAGTCTAATGATAAACATTTAAGACAATCCTTCCTTTTGAAATTACAGGATCAAGTCTAAGGATGATCAATCCCAACTGAGTTACACGATATGATCAGGATACCATAGTATCATCAGTACTACTCCCTCTTTTGAGGGAAGTCCTTATATACTACACCAATCTTGTCCCAAATGTGTTCAAACTTCACATGAGACACAGGATTAGTCAACACATCTTCAACATACTCATATGTGCTCACATATTTGAGCTTTACCATTGAGTATGGTTGTCAGTGATGTCAAAGAATTTGATTAATGAAAAAGGAAGTGATGATTTGGAATGTATTATGATGTGGCATGTGTGATGAGGCTGGAAATTCACATGTTGTTTTCTGGTACTATCATAAAGTCATTTTTGCAAATTGACATCATTCTGGAAAAGTATGGAAATTTGGTTAAAATCTATAAATTGAATAAGTATGGGAAAATTAGTCAAAAATGTTCTAGGAAAATGCACGCCATAATTCATAGGTTAAGGAAAATGCCATCACTGTCTTGTCAGACTATATATTTTTGAAGTATCTACCTTATCATGGTATCAGTTTGATTTAAGAGTATTTGAGGATAAAGTTACAGGTCTGCCAAAATGGGGTTTCAGGTAGTTTTACTATTTTTTGTTTTAAAATTAGTAAAAATCGATCTAGGAAAATGCACGCCACATCTCTGATATTGATGATAAATTCAATCTGAGACTCTCGGGATGTAGCTTGTTTATGGGTGCATATAACCATGGTATAAGTTCTCCTAAAGAGTGCTTGATGATAAAGTTACAGGTCTTCCAAAATAGTGTTTCAGGTTGTTTTGCACCAGTTCAGCAAAATGTAACGTCCCAATTCAAAAATTCCCAACAAAGGCAGAATTTTGGAAAAAATTTCTTGACTAGTATTGAGTCTAGGGAATTCGAATGGATCAAGAGGGTCTCTAATTTGGTAGGGACTGATGTGGGGAGTATTAGGACTCTTAAATTGAATCTCTTATAGTTTTATGATAGCTGATAGACATATGCAACTCGATTTGGGCATGATGGAAAAAAAGGGAAAATTTACTAGCAATTTATGATGCAATTCCCCCTAGGGTGTGGGAAGAAATGGCTCTCCACATCCTATGAAACCCTCCAAAATTTCAGAATAGAGGACTGTAATTAGACTTAATTTACTATCATTTGGTGTTTTTAAGAGTTCTGCAACATATGATTAAAGCTTCATATTCGAATACATAATTTTAGTGATATTTGCTTAAGGGAAATGACACATAAAAGCTCAAATTCGACTCATAAATTGTGCATATAATGGTTCATAATAGAGAAATATGAATATATTCCATTGAAATCATTTCAATATCTCACTAACACCATATAACATTGACCCAAGTCACAATATACATCATATATACAATCTCCATTGAAAGGGAAAATCATCACATGGAAACTAGTCATAATAAAGCTTGGAAATGTGGACATTTGCAAATGTGTTTCTTCTGATCTTGACTTATAGATAATATTAGAGACATATTACAGATCCATGAATCATTCACCCATGTTTTTTCATCAACTGAACTCAATGGGGTGCAACCACCATTCACACAAGTGCGCCTTCATAGAAAAACATGGAAATATAGAAGTGGAAATTGAGAGAATGGGAGGATATATGGGTCACAAACAGTAGCATCCTCATATGCTAATAAAAAAAATTCATGAATCACCCAATGAGAGGTCTGAATTTCCTCTCCCATGAGCAACTTGGATGAGAATATCACTCTCTTGAAATTGGCTCACTAGCAAGGTAAGTGTGCACTCAGCGTGCAATGGACAAGCTAATGCTCTCCAATTGCCAAAGGAAAATTCACAAGTGATAAAAATCCATTTCCAAGTTCCTCCAAGGTCTAATTCATTCCCATAGGCTTCCTACACCTCATCCTTGATGTTTAGTAACCTCCATGCCACTTGGCCTTCTCTTCAACCCTTCATCTTCCACCAAATTCGAATGGATTCCACCTAGTCCCAAGTGCACCCTCTTGTGATTATAATAGTTATCTTCAATATAGAAATATTGACCCTGTTAGCACCATTTTTGCACTAAGAGGTTGGAACGGGTTTAGACCAGTGAAAATCGTGGGTAAGGTCAAAAAATTGTAAACCATAGGACCTAGAGGTGTGCATAAGGGGTTTTGATGGCATGAAGGAATTATTCTCAGCTTTGAAAATGAAAAATATTGCAAAATTCCTAAGAACGGCCTTGCAAATAAGATAAGTATGAAAATCCACTTGAGAGTTATGTCGTGGAAAAAATCAATGGTGTAGATCTGTTACGGGAAAGATCGACGGCCACAGGTAATTTCGCAAAGGTAAGATGCATGGTTTAATAAAATTTCATTGCCCGTAGAATGGTGTTAACTTGCAGATGAAGTTAGCCATTAGATCAACAGGTGGAAACAAATCTACGGTCATTAGAAGTTCCATTAGTGGAAAATGCAAGGAGGAACAAAATTCTCAAATTAGCGGGATTATGTAGGTCCCTCATTTTTCAACAGTGTGATTGGAGAATGAAGGATATCTACGACAGAGATGGATTCCGTTGCAAGAAATTGCACGAGGAAATAAAGTTTTTAAATCAGGGGAATTTCTTAGAGCCCACACATTTCAATGCTAAAGATCTAAGGGTCAAAGAGATCTACGATGGGTTCCAATTCTACTAATAGAACATGCGCGGACAAAGAAATTTTTTCAGATTTGCAGAATTTGGTAGGCCTAACAATGTTCAACGATGGAGATTTAAGCAGGTTTTTATCTACGGTTCTGGTAGATTATGCTATATGAACTAGCACGGAGTAAGTTAGGATGGAAATCAGTGGAATCGGATCGGAGCCTCAAGTTTCGACAACTCAAATCAAACCCTGATCTATATCGACGGTCAAGATAAATTCCGCAGTTGGAAAGTGAATGGCAAAGTAAAATCTTGGGACTCAACAAAATATGGTAGGGGTCGCACCATTTAATAGTCTGGATGAAGGCATACTATAGATCAACAGATGATACTTATTCTATTGGTTAAATATACGAGGAAGGATAAACTTGGTGAGATTTTGGAATGAAGTTAAAAGACATATGAAATAAAGGGCGCAGATTTGATTTGAAATAGATCTACGGCTTGAGATCATTCCTCTAGCTAAACATGCACACTTAGAGTTGAAGGGAAAACTAACAAAATTGCGTAGACAAGGCATAATTCAACGGTTTAGGTCAATGTGCATTCAAATCAAAGGAAGATAATTGTTCCCAAAAGGGAAATTACATCATTCTTAAGAAGATTAAGACTTGGCAAAAGGTGAAAGTAATTGACGGTCAAGATCAATCAAAGGATAGATCTATGGTCATAATTCAATCTGCAGCTGAAATTGGCAAGGAGAATAAGGGAAGCAACATAGAAGAGAATGAGGATGGGTGGTTTAAACAGGGAGAGAGATCAATGACTCAAGACAAAAGATACATGATGGACGGATGGGAGCTATTTCCGCTGGGTAAGATGCAGGAATGATATGAAGGAAAAAATAATATAAAAGTACATGCAAGTGGAATAGGTCATTTGTTTATTCAGTGCTTTGGAAAGTGAAATCCCAGGACTGTGCAGAAGCCACCAGCTCAGATAAACTCCTTGGACCACTTGTCAACAGAATAGGTAGGCTACTTATCCTCACCAAGCAAGTATTTAAATGGCATGAATAGAAGAGGTAAAGGCCATAAGCCTGGAATACCAGAAGATTGAAGAGTTGTTTGAGGACAAATATTCAGAAATTTCTATACAATATTGCTAAATGAACCTATAGAAGCTGCTAAAAACAAACTTAAACTCCTTAAGGGCCAAGGGACAGAGATTCATAGTGTTTACAGGTCATAATTTCATTATTTTTCTACATACCAAACCCTAAATTGTCCTGGTATTATCGACTGGTGTGCTACTAATTACTCCTCTTATGAGAGGGTAATTATGGATGCTACCAAGTCTAAAATCTTGTGTCCAATTAGGCCTCTCATTATTAGAATTACCCTCTCAAATCCTGTTAATTTAGTCAAAAGTCCAAAGAGTATAACGAAGAAACCATAATCCAATACTTTAGAGAAGCCATATTTCTTCAAGATTTGCTTTAAACCTGATATCCAATTACAGAACCAACCCTTCCCTATTGATTCTAACTTGTTTAATGAAGAAAAGCAGTGTGTCACAACCCTCATGAGTCAATTTTTAGGGTTGTATACAGATAGGTATGTTACAAAACCTTTAATGAGCTTGTTATTTGCCCTTAGCACTGGTCAAGATGAGTCTGAACAGTCAGGTCATTTAGTCCAGTCTTCTTGTCTTAAATTTGATGAATTCCCAGCCAAAATTATTCTTTCTCAGCTAGTGGATTTCCAAGCAAAGGCAAGCTTGGGAAGAACACAAAGTGCTCCAAGGGACAAATAGATGCAGACTCAAGTATAAGCTTTGGCAACAATGGACTATGGTTTTCTTGCTCTTCAATTCCTCTCCCTTCAATGTATCCAAAGAGTTCCTTATATAGTGCTTCAATGGGGTAATGGAAGGTCAAATCTGAGCAATCTCAGGCATATGGAAGGCCAAGAGACAAATGACTCGGATCCACATCAAGGAAACTCCAAAACTATTTGGCCTTTTCCACACATCCTAATTTACGCGGGTTTGAGGGTCATATCCGCATATATACGCGATAATAGGTTTAAAAGTCGCGTATGGAAAATAATGCATGTTTTTAGGGATGATCTTGGAAACATCAAAGGTACAAAAATGGTCCATGGGGTCTAAAGAGTCTGCAGAGGAACAGGGAATGCCATAAATGTGTGATCTACCATATGTGGTAAAATTAGTTGTAACAGATGCCCCCTAATGTGTGAGGTCAAAGGGGTGATACGATTGCCGAAATACATTATAAGTCCATCCCAGAAGTGGAGTGATGAAGAACCAGGTGGAAGAACCAGCCATCCAACAATACAGTACAAATATCTCTGCATATGACTACAAGTACATACAGCAATCCCGGATACATAAGAGTACAATGGCCATGAATAGGCGTGATACAAAATATGACATGTGTGGTCATCACCACATACAATATAGATAGATCAGAACCTCCATGATGAATATATACAAAGGATCATGATCTCCATGAAAGCTGAAGATATACAATGGATTAAGATCTCCATAATGGCTGAAGATATCTGACATACACTGGAATCAAGCCACTAGAGCCAAAATCTCATGAACACTGGCACAATCAAGGAGGTAGAATATCTGGAATGCCACCAATATAAAAAGTATTCTACACAAACTGCTACAAGTACATGTCCTACTACATGAATAAAGTTGTCGAGGTCGAACATAATAGTCCATCATCTGATTACCGGTCATTGATGTATACTATTAACGGACACGAGATCACCCACTGATAATGAAAATGGGAATCAAGGTACTAGAGTGGAATCTACCAAGTGTGAATAAATGTGTTGAGGTCGAACACTTGAAAGAATCCATCGATCAGGGGACATTGATGTATTCCCAAAACTATCGATGGTGAGAAAACCTACCACTGATGACTGCAAGTCTTAAGGCACTCAAAATGACTCTAGATTCCTATCCCAGAATAGATGATTTGAAGTCAATGGGATGAAATCCACTGGAAGGAAGGCATTATGGCATCCCTCATCATCCAACATGAGGTGCTCAACAAAGCTATATAATGTCGAAGGACTCGATCATAATGTGCACGAACCAATATCAGTACCGGGAATGGCCGACATGCAAAGTCAAGAGAGTTGAGGAATGGCTGACTCAGGTTTTAACTTCCTTCGAACAAGAGCATAAAGGCGAATGGTAACTGAATGGAGGTAGCATAGACTCAATATACAAAACTGGGACATCTTTGCGACATAGGAGGCATCGACAGAGGCTCCATACGGACTAGAAGCTTAACCAGTAGGTGGAGATAAACTCAGGGAAATGAGTACAGCTCCTAAAGTCAAACTATTAACCCAATCAATGGATGTGATATATAGTGCTCTGTTTGAATGCGACACAACTCGACTGCTGCTAAAGATAACATCTTTTCTTGTCCGGATTTTTGGTTTTTTTTATTTTTTTGGACTTTTTCAAATATTTTAAAAAGCTTGAAAAAGAATAAAAGAGCTTTATAGTTACAGACTAGGAGGAGACGAGTGTCAAGGGGCAAACAAACTAGTTCCAAGCAGCGGAATGTACCTATGCTCAATGCAAGGAAACATGTGTAGGATAACGACACTCAGGAGAAATACCCCTCCTGGTAAAAAATGGGGCATCAAGCTGCAAAAGATATGTAAAATGGCTCTGCTTGACTAGACATGAGACAAGCTCGGGCTATATGGCTGATAATCAAAGTTAGGGAAGCCGACATAAGGCTCAATAAGGCAAGCAAAGCTTATGATAATGCAATTACAACTCAACATAAGGGAGTCCTGGGAAAAAGGCCAGCAAAAGGATCAAGAGGAGTATGAGGCTCTTGCGCAAAGTCATTGCAATACTATACAAAGGAATCCCACACCCTAAAGAAAAAATGTCAGCATGGGCACCAAATGCAAAACATGAGCTAACTAGGACAGCCATGTATGGTCAAGCTCTACCATTCACATTGTGTCACTTCTAAAAGCAACAAGGAGGTTCCATGACAAGATAGAATGGGTTCATACCTAAGGTTATAATCAAATGGTCATAAGGTCATGAAAAGTGCAAACGGATGTGAAACCTAACCTATATGTCAGTTTAGACATAATACCTGAAATTGGCATGAACGGGTCAAAGCCACGGTCAAACGGCGGTTAAAATGGACTCATACATCATCAAATTAGTCCAAAATGGTTAGAAATGGTCAAAAACTATAGAAAGTGGGTAAAAAATTCCAAAAATTTTCAAAAATTTCTATAAATAGTAAAAAATTCAAAAATTCCATGTCATTTGAAATTTTTACCCATTTGAGCTCAAAACTTTCAACACAAATTTTGGGAGAATCGTCTTGCGAAATTTGACACCATTTGTTCCAGGTAACTCCTCATGTCCTCCTCTTCCCAATTCATGCAAATTTTTTTAGTTTCCATGGTCAATTTAATTTTCTAGGCCAATCTAAAGTAGGTGTTTCAACCCATGCGGATATCGAGGTTTTTGTTACGTATAGGGCTGGCCATACACAAAAAAAACCTCCCAAAATCGTGTACACACGCAGTTGTTTTGCAAACAGTCATGTATGTAGACGCGAATAAAGATTTTTAAGGCAAATAATGACCAAAATCATGTTTTATGTGCAGGATGGTTCTAGAATGGAGGAAGAGGGAACATGGTGATCTAGAAGAGGTTGTTCAAGGTGACTTAATGGCCCAACAAGCTCTACATGCATGCGGTTTGTATAAGTTTTGGTGTCTTGGCGGCCTGAGGGCCAAACCAAGACTCCTGCAGATGCTAGTGGATTACTGGGATCCAGACTCAGAGTCTTTTCACATTGACGGGATGTCTCTCAGTATAGAGATTGAGGACATATATTTTATTACTGGATTATCCTGATGAGGAGAGGTGGTAAACCTACGATCTCGCGGGCCCGGAGGTGCTCTGACTATTGATGAGTGCATTATGGCGTATTGCTTTCCAGACATGGAAAAGGTTGGGAGTCAAATCCTAGCAAACTCGATCCAGGTGTTGGGAATGAAGGCCATACTATTGGAACTCGACAGGATAGTCGGTCTAGCTTCACTCCACCAGGCCTCGTGACCATTGATGTTCTATGCGGTGGAGTGTACGAGACCCACATTGTACGACTAGAGCACTGCACTATTGAGTAACATGAAGCAGCAGCTCAGTGACTGCAAGATGGGCAAGGTGAGAAACGTCGGTTTCGGCAGCATACTGAGCATTTTCTTCTTTGAGCGTGTACCGAGACTAAGCCCTAGAGTGGACATTCCTCCACACAGAGTTTGAGATCCGGCCCAACGACGTTGGGCAAATGTTATGCACAGACTGGGCGGAGGTAGGGTGGCTAACCCCTACCCAGCGGAATTCTTTCCATGGTGGCAGTAGCAGATCATTGCCATCGATGACTACCCCTATGAAGGGATAGATTTCCGGGGAGATCTGGACATGCCCTCACCACCAGGAGCAGCATATGGAAACATAGGTAACGAATCCCAAACACTCTTTTTAATTTTTTTGAATTATTAAATTTTTTGTGTTTTTTGATATATTGACTCAAAAGACATGTTTTGGTGTGATGACCCATACTGAAAATCTATCATGTGTATGCAGATGTTGGACCATGGCGACCTAACGGTTTCCCTCGTCATAGACGAAGGGGAAGAGGAAACAACATCATGGGTGCGAATGCGGAGCGGATGCTCCAAATCATCCACACAAACTTTGTACGCTTGACACATAGGGTACCCATGGCGCAAGTCGAGGACTTACCGAAGGCCATGCAGCGCCAGGTGGTTGGTGTACCACGGGCATGGGTTTGATTATTTCGACGGCTAGCTAGAGACGTGGTGTGCTACCACAATCAGAACCCCCCTCCTCCTCAGGATTAGAGTCCTGAGAGTATTTCTTTTTGTACTACCATGTATTATATTTTGGTGGCTCAGAAGCCCCGATTTTGTATTATGACACTTATGTATTATGATGTCACATTTTGGATGTTAATGAAAAACTTTTATGATGATCGATTTTATTTATTTACATGTGTGTAAAAATGTATGTTTGTGATATGCTTATGGTCTATGAAACAAATGCCAATCTAACACATAGTTATCATATGAGTCACCAACTTGATTAAAAATTCTTGAGACATGTATGTATGCTATGTTCTCAAATTGTCGTTCTAGCAATCTCACACGTAAGAATATTCATAATAATGTTGGATCCCTAATACGATACAAGCCATTAGCTATGAAACCACTAACTGTGAACCAAGACGTACCTCAAGAGAGAGAACACCATGTGAAATGGCATCTCGCAATAACTTAATAACTACACTATATTCAGCAACATTGTTCGAAGAACGCCGTAAACATACGCCTCCTAAAGACAATACTTGACCCGCAGGAGTATAAATCACCCAAGCAACCGAATCTGAGTTTTGAGTGTGACGGCTAGCACCATCAGTGAATCATATGTAAGAGGAAGACTCCTTCGACATCTGCCATAAGAAACGAAAGCTAATCAACAAACCCGATCACCATAACAAAACCTAACTATGCAAAAAACTGTACAATAATATACAACAATCAGCCCTGGTTGAAGATAATGCATAGTATTTTTTACGATAGAGCCCATTTCTAGGCTCTGCTAAGGCTGTCCCTTCATAATCCACCAGCTCATAGGCGCCCTTCTCTAACACATGTTTGACTACGTAAGGACCATGCCACATGGGATTAAACTTCCCTTCCCCCAAGGGTTCTTTAGCTTGATCCCACAAAAGGACCAAATCACCTTCACTAAACTTTCTCGGATGGACAGACTTATCATCTTGTACCTTAACGTGACGCTTATTTACTTCTAAAGCCACTAAGGCATCTCGGCGCTGCTCCAAGTAGACCAAACGTTTCTCCAATGCGGAAGTGTCTAGTAAAAGCTCTATAGCTAGCTTCAACGAAGGGATTTCGCATTCAACCGGCAAGACAAACTCCACCCCATGTACTAGATGATATGGACAGAAACCGGTGGCAATCTTAACCGTGGTTCTATAGGCCCACAAAGCAGGATATAACATGATATGCCAATTTGTCTTGCTTTGCGTGATGGTTCATTGGAGAATGGACTTAAGTGATCTATTCACTGCTTCAACCTGTCCATTCGCTTGAGGGTAATAAGAAGAGGTGTTCTCCTGCTTATACCCTAACTTTGAAGCCAACTCTTCCATCATTTTATTCTGAAAGTGCCTACCATGGTCAGTGACAAGCTCTTTCGGAATGCCAAGCCAGGTAATAATTTGTTTGAAAAAAAAATGCGCGGCTGTCTCACCGTCGGATTTAATTGTGGGCATAGCCTCTGCCCATTTCATGAAATAATCGACAGCCACTATAATGTGATGATGCCCCCCAGTCGAAGCTTGGTTGCAATCCATGAAGTCAAGCCCCCACTTGGCGAAGGGACTGGTGGTGATAATCAGATTTAACGGGGCAGGACGCGAGCGCATATTGCGTGCAAACACCTGGAAAGGGTGACACTTCTTGACCGCATTGACATAATCTTTAAAGATTGACGGCCAAAAATATCCCGCTCTCAAGATTTTTTGGGTTGTTGAAAGCCCAGATAAATGACCACCACATGCCCCTCCGTGGCCATCATTCAGCATAACCTCAGCCTCAACATGGTTTAATCAACAACGCAAAATGGAATCTACTCCATGGAAGTACAAAGTGTTATCCACTATAAGGTAGTTCTTAGCTACATGATGTAATCGTCGTCACTCATCCCCTGAAAGGTGAGTAGGGACCTTCAACGTTTGCAAATATACAATGATATCCCCATAAAATGGGTCCAAAGTTGAGATGAGGAAAATATGCTCATCGACAAACGTATCCTCATAAACCTCCTCCTCCTCCACACTTGGAAAATAAAAAATGAGCTCCGCAAAGATCAACTATTTCTTCGATTTCGCTGAAACGAATTCAAGATCAAATTCTTGCAAAATAACAATCCACTTATTGTATGTTCCCCCGATCCTCCTTCTAGTGAGGATGAACTGAAATGGATTGATATGAGCTACCACCAAGGTCTGGCGAAGGAGAATGTAATGTCTCAATCTCTGAACCGCATGAGCGGTGGCCAAGGTAAGCTTCTCTACAAGAGAATAATGGATTTTCGCGTCAATAAGGTTCTGGCTCAAATAATATATGACATGCTCGTGGATCTCCTCATCCTCCTGAACCAAAACCATACCAACTGTCTCTATGGACGTGGCCACATAAATCAAAAAATCACGGCTATAGTCAGGTGGACTAAGCATGGGGGCCGATGCTAAGGCTCTCTTAAGAGCATCAAAGGACTCTTGGGCTCACTCATCCCAGCAAAAAGTAGTGTCCTTCTTTAAAAGACACATAAATCCTTTACTCAAATTGGCAAAATTAATCACGAATCTCCGCAAGAAATTTTCCATGCCTTGAAAACACTGAAGATGTCTAATATGACGCGGGGGAGACAATTGAAGTATTGCCTCAACCTTTAAGGGATCGACTCTTATACCCTCCTTGGATACAATGAACCCTAGCAAGCGACCAACAGTCACGCAAAAGATGCACTTATGAGGATTTAACCTAACCTGGTAATGGCTGCATCTTTCGAATACTAATCTCAAATGGTATGGATGACGCACTCTCAAATGACAATGAGCAGCAAGATCATCCAAATACACTTTGATAATTGTTTTGAGATCATGAAAAATTAAGTTCATAGCCTGTCGAAATGTATCTCCGATGTTTTTAAGACAGAAAGGCATCTTTCAATATGCAACGGTACCCCAAGGACAAATAAATGCAGTTTTATGTTGATCCTCAGGTTTGATATGAATCTGATTATATCCGGAAAAACCGTCCATGAAGGAGAATACCTCGCTTCCCGCACACTCATCCAAAATCTGATCAATAAATGGTGTGGGAAAATTATCCTTAGGACAAGCACGATTTAAATCACGGAAATTATTGCATATACGGATCACTCCCTGCTTCTTATCAATCGGAATGGGATTTGAAACCCACTCCGTCAAGGGAACAGGATAGATAAAACCGGCTTTCAACGGCTTCTCTATCTCAGCCTTAATAGCTGGTGCTTTTCTAGGATTCACCCAACGCAAATGTTGTCGAACGGGCTTCGCATTTGGATAGGTCTTAATCTCATGTTCGATAATACGAGGATCGATATCTGGCATTTCCTCGTATGACCAAGCAAATATGTCACGAAACTCTTTAATCAGCTCGATATACTCCTTGATTTCATCAGGGGAACAATCTGCCCCGATGTAGACATTCTCAACTTTTCCAGAATCGCGAGAAATCGATAGGAATAGTAGGTGATAAACTCACCATGTTCCCATCAGCCATCTGACCAGGAGAGCTCAATGGAACCACAGGACCACCAATATTCTCACTAAGAATCTCCCTAAAGTCCTCAAGCTCCATATGGTTAAGCTCGGGAAGAAAATATGATCTATAGTGTAACTCTTCCCAAGGTGGCTCAACCCGAGACATGGCCTCAATAATGGCTTCATCTGATGGAAAAACATCGTCAAGGAAATCATGTGTGTGAGAGGACTCAACTTCCCATGCAGGCAGCACATACAGATCCTCCTCCTTCGTCCGCAAAAGGAAGGACTAGGCTCTGCAACGCAATCAAGATTCTCTTGATATGCTATCATCGCTGCGGGCAATGGCACATCCATTTCGACAAGTCCATTCAAAGGACCCGGTGAAGGAAGAATCCAAGGATCTTCCATATGGGTAGTGCGAAAAGACACCGAATTCAACGAAGATGAAGCCCCACAAAAACTAGATCTGACCATAAGAACGAGAGCAAGACAGCTAAAGTTACCCATAATAGATGCATACATACCTACACCCACACTCCCAGTTGTCGGTTGAGAATGATCGATAATCAGGATAGAATCTCCTGATTATGCACTAACACTCGAATTAAGAAATGATGTCTGGTCAATTGTAACAATCTTCACATTAAATGGAAAGCATACTACTCGAAAGAGAAAAGAGGCTACAGCTTGCATACTATACATCCAATTCCGGCACATCAAAATATTGTAGTCAAGGGGCGCATCAACCACCTAGACCTCGATCGCAACGATCTTCCCTCCCAATTGGACCTTAAGGGAAGGAAGAATCCCTTGCGACCGAAATGATCTACCATCAAAGGCAGTCAACATAGTAGTGGACTGAGACAACTCAGGAGAACCCAAACCCTTCAGACATGACAAAGACATCACGGAAGCAGCAGCGCCTTCATCAATCACAGTGCGTTTGACGATCATATTAAGACACTCTACATGAATCAAAAGAGACACATAGTAAGGCAAGCAAGGTTGTAGTCCCATGGTTTCAAATTTGATAACGAAAGAAGAGTTATCATCATTAACCCCAAGAGAAGAAAGCAAGGCTTTCCTTTTCGGAGGACAACTCTGAAGTACTTCAAGTGCGCACATTGCACAAGGAGTTTGGCCCAAATCCTCAACAACGAAATAGTTCTGGGTGGCTCGGGCATTAGGATTGTGCCCCTAACGCTTTAGGACTCCCTTAGGAATGTGAGGTACAATTTCAGGTTTATCCATAGTGTTTCTCATACACAAAGGGCTCTCGGGTGGAGCAGGTTCTTTTCCAAGGTCCGGTTATGACGAACCATAGTATTTTGCATGAGTCACAACCTTAGTAGCACGTACCATGTTGATGCAACCATGACCAGTATTGGCTTCCGGTGGATTTTGATCTCAACCCGATGCACAATGAGCATAATTGGTCCTCAAGTTCCTATTTTTATTATGGGGTAAAGGATTAGTTAGCACAGTTGGGCCATGTGCTATGAATCTCAAGGCATCTTCCATATGAGGGCACAAGTGAGTGAGGTGGTACTCCTTACACAATTTGCAAGGAAACTTTACCTTATGTTTAGACTGCTTGTCACCCCCAGCATTACGAGCATTCTTGTCATTAAAATTAGCATTTTTGTTCTTGTTCCCACCCTTACGATTATTTTTACCCTTTTTCTTATTCCTTTTGGGCTGTTGGTTTCCCTTCTGGTCCGACAATTGCTCGAAAAGTACACTCGTCATTTGGGTGGGTTGAGATGAAGCCGTGGCTTGTCTCGAAGCGGATTGATTAATAGACAATGGGCTCACTTGTTTCACAACTGAATCCACATGTTTGGCACTTGTACAACCCACAATGCCATCGGCATGTGGTCCAGGCTTGATCTTGGGATCGAAACTAGATCGCGGAGCGTTAGGTATAATCTCATACAAAAGTCCGGATTGAGCATAGATCAAATCCAACTCTTGTGCCCTAAAGATTGATTGTTCCTCATTTTGCACTCTGGATGTAGAAACATCCTTTCCGATGTAAGGTAACAATGACTTGAGGAACCACTCAAGGAGAAATTTTGGTGGTATAAAGGCTTTAATCAACTGCTTCTGTCTACACCACTCTTGAATATAATCCAAGATATGTGTGTCTTTGTCTTGTCGAAATGTCAATAAGAGTTCTGTACCAACGTCGTAATGCACGGGTAGCTGAAAGCAATTGACGAAAGTCATGGCAAGGTCATCGAATAAAATGAATGCCCCCCTTGGTAACTCTATATACCATTTCGCTGCAGGCCCAGTGAGGGTGCGTTGAAATAGCCTTAAATGGATTGATTCATCATGTAACTTAATTGGAAGAGCACCAAAGGTGAAAAGTCGTGACATGCTCACTAGGATCTTCTTCGGCTTTTCCCTTGAACTTGGGAATGTCTAAAGGAAGCTTGTTAGGGACGGCCGACCAGTCCAGATCATGAGATACCGAATCATTCATAAGTCTCGATAAGTCAGGTAAGTTCAACAATGCAAGGAAAGGGAGCCTAGGTTGAGCCGATCTATGCCACGTTCCCTGATAATTATTGTTCATGTAAGGCTTATTGCTGTAATACCATGGCCTTGGCCATAATATCCTCCTCCCATTTGACCCATGTAGGGCTGCATCGAATCATTATGATGTGGTGTACCTTGACTATGCGGTGATACAAATCCATAATTGGAAGAGTAAGAAGGTTGTTGATACCCGTACCCATAGGGTTGATAGTTTTTTCCATACTGCGATCCATAAGACTGCCCATGAGAAGCTCCATAAGGTGTCCCATGGGATGTCCCATGAGAAGATCCATAGTTAGGGATATGGGAAACTCCTTGCAATGGACCATAAGACAATCTAGAAACAGGAATATGACCTCCCAAGAAAACAGGAGGTACTTGACTCTGAGATACTACCGTGCGAGCAGTCGCAGTACGAATATGGCTAGTAGCAATATTCCAGCCCGAAGGACCACGTGAATGAGGGGGAGGAAGGGTTGTCAAAAATGCATTCGAAGGAGTTGGGTTTGAGGATGAAGGGGAATGTAAAGGGATGTAAGTGGTGTTCCCTCTGGTCACTCATCTCAGTTTTGGTATCCTCATATGACTACTAATACTAGGTCTAGGACGGACTTGTGAGGTAGCTTCCACCACCGGGATGGAAGGTGCAATATGACTAGTGCTCCCAAATCTCTCTGTATGGAAAGGAGTAGGAGTGTCCCCAGGCGTAGTGCTAGGTTCAACTTCTGACTCAGCATGATGTGCCATATCGTGTGCAAGGATATAAGGCATGCCATAACAAACATGACTAGTGCTTGTGGGTTCATGATGAGTCTCGTCGCCTGGAAACCAATACCGGTGACCTATGAATGAGGGATCATAACTACTATGTGAAGGTATTTCCAGTGAAGGGTCATATACGGGAGTAGAATCTGCATCCCCAACCTCGTGAGGTGGAGACGACATCTCAGGAATATCATCCTCGTGATCTCCCATCGTGTGTGAATCAACGTGAGAATTAGTCCGCCCGGACGGTATGTTTCTCTCTCCCAAAGGAGGAGGAGACGTGGAAGATGGAAGTCCTGCTAAATGAAGAGAATGGCGAAGTGTCGCGCCCGATTCCACAATGACTCAAAAATGAAAAAGACTCAATCTAACTACGCAAACCCTAGGCAAACTAGCGTGCACATAGCATACCCCTATAAAATGTAAATCCAAATCACAAGCAAACAAGGGTAGGATATGTGGGCTCCCGAATGAAGCAGGTATGTCTCGCCTAGGAGAGGCTTGAGACTCCCATACACACCAAGCGGAGGTTCGTAAATAATTATAGTGGCCCTCAGCTTCAACGCATATAGTGATTGTGTTGTCTGACCCCTACCTGCCCAGGACACTTGCAGAATAACCTCTGTGAAGTACCCCCTCGATAACCTAGGTAAGGCAACCAAGGTCACCTCAATATAATCAATGCTCAGGCGGACAGTCGCAGGCGGGATTGACCTTATGGGTAGGGTAGCAAAGCCCGAAACTCTCGAAAGAGCCCCTAGATACGAATACAATCCTGGAAATATCTCCAGTGCTACTCAGTTACGATTAGGGGTCATCCCAATCAATAACCGCTCACATTACCTCGTTCTTAACTCCCTTGTAAGAGGAGGATCCTGAGAAACGCTAATTATATAAAGGAATTTCACACTCTCACCTGGACAGACATATAAATGTTTCGTTTAGTGGTCTTGGAGAATTTACTCACAATGAACTATTCCAAGACCCTAAAACCTAATCTTGTTGGTGCACCCTATAAAATAAAAGAGTGTAATTCATTTTATTATGCGTTGATTTTAATTGGCTTATTACTCAAAAGGGCAAATGGTCGTGCAACTAATCATGTTATGACGCAACAATAAGTAAAATGTACACCTAACAATCAATGCAAATGCATTGTGTCGAATGAAAAACAGGGTATGCTACTACATGAAGTGCAAAAATTTTCTTCAAACGAATATGCAATCATTCCTATATGAAAATTTGATTAATACTCTCCAACCAAACCTAATGAAAGTACCATGAAAAATGAAAAGTGCAACAATGCATAATGATGCAAAAGAGCAAATTTTTTTGTATTTTTTGAATTAAAATGAGATAATAAAGCAAAAGTATGACTCTACAACCCCCAGAATCTGCAAGCACTATAAGTCATCACCCAACCAAACCACTAAGGTAAAAGAGACCTAATGCACTAATCCCAAAGCAAAAAATAGAAAATGAAATGACAAAAACATTTTCAAAAAAATTAAAACTAAAAAGCGTCTCTGGTCAGAAACAGAGGTGTATACAAACTCCGGAAGCATCCAAGAAGACTCAGCAATCATCTAAACTCACCCAGCAACACTTAATCTTCCCCAAAAAGGTAAAAACAGCATGTACACGCGGCTGTGAAGACAAAACTCGCGTACAGGAAGAAAAAGAGATAAAAAGAAGGTAAACACACAAGCTGAGACAAAATTTACTCCTATCAGACACTACTAGGCAAACATGCCCCCAGACCCGACTCAGAAACAGAGAAATCAGAGCAATTCAAGAACATTGAATTCCGATAAAACCCCCAAAGGAAATGACTAGGAACCCCCCAGCAGAGTTGCCAATTTTGTTACAGAGAAAACTTCCTATGGCTTGGGGTACCACAACAGACAGAGTAACCATAGAAATCAATCCCTTCCCATATGCAAGAGAAACAAAACATCTAACACTAAAGGATCTCGAAACATACCTTATTCCAGATGGTTGATGTAGATCCCCGTTGAGTTTTTCCAATATTGCTTGTATTAGCAATTTTCTCTCTCAACAATCAGTAAACAAGATAAGCATGCTATATAATGGTGTTAGACCTACTCTACTATATATAATCAATAACATATAAGCATTTAAAAGCATCCATGGATTCAATATTCATTTAAATACACATTATTGGACAGGAAAAGATATTTCTATTAATATAAATCAGAGATTACAATAGTGACAACCTCTGTTGGCATGTCTGCGAACCGGAGAAACTGATTCCTCCACCTGGGCCTCCACCACTTCAATCCTCCATCTCTCAATAGCAAGCTCACAAGCAAAGGAAAGCTTGGGAAGAACACAAAGTGCTCCAAGGGACAAAGGGATGCAAACTCAAGTATAAGCTCCATCAACAATGGACTATAGTTTTCTTGCTCTTCAATTCCTCTCCCTTCATTTATCCAAAGGGTTCCTTATATAGTGCTTCAATGGGGTAATCGAAGGTCAAATCCGGGCGATCTCAAGGCATACGGAAGGCCAAGAGATAAGTGACTCAGATCCACATCAAGGGAAACTCCAAAACTATTTGGCCTTTTGCACACATCCTGATGTATGTGGATTTGAGGGTCATATCCGCGTATATACATGATAATAGGTTTAAAAGTCGCGTATGTAAAATAATGCATGTTTTTAGGGATGATCTTGGAAACATCAAAGGTACAAAAATGGTCCAAGGGTTCCAAAGAGTCTGGAGAGGGATAGGGAAGGCCATAAATGTGTGATCTACCTTGTGTGGTAAAATCAGCTATAACAATAGGTTTACAGTCCATTCTTTCAGAAGAAGTTACCCAGGATTTTGCCACAAATGAAAGAGATGTTGCAATTATCTCCTAAAAAGAGAATTGGAGACTAGTTTCTATTCGAACAAGGTATAGTGATAAGGTTATATGGGTTTGTTCATCAACCCTACATGTTACCTGCATTTTTTACTGTCAGACTATTTACTTTGGAGCTAATCAGACAGAAATTGATAGTGGAGAATGAGAATTTTCTTAATTTTAAGAAATATTCAGAGATCAAGTTTCCATGGGTTGTAGGACCATTTATCATTAAGAACAAGTCTGCCCTTCCAATGATTGAAATTTTGTTAAGAGAAATGGGGTTTCAAACTGAGGTTGCCATAAATTATGATCCCCATCGTATTATTTCTATCAAAAGACAAGTTAATAAGAATAAGCGCTTTGAACACTTTGAACTTGCAAGTCTGTCTGAGACTACAAACTGGTTGGACTACCCCCATGAAACTCAAGGAGATTTCAATATGCAAGAAGATTCCACTTCCTCAGTAAAGGAATTTATCTCACTACATCATGGTGCTTCAAACATGGTTCCAACAGCAGAAAATATTACTCCAATAGCCAACTGCTCTAAGAGAACCAACAAAAGAGACTTCTCCAATTCCATGGACACAAAGGAGGAAGATACAAAAAGAACACCAAAGAAACAAAAGGTTGAAGAAGCAGGACAACTTGTCCAAGTATCAGAAGATAAGGGTAAGAAAAAGAAGCAAATTAAGGTGAAAGGACCTGCATTTGAGGTCAAAGAATGTGATTTTGCCGAAACACCCACTCATTCCAACTCACAATTAAAAAACAGATCAGAATTATTTGACAAATACGAAGATGATAAGGATGTAGCTTCATAAGAGGCCTTGAAATTATATGCAAAGGTCAGAAAAATATCTAGCAAGGATGTATCCCTAGTGACTGTTAGGGATCATTCTCAAAACACTTTGAATTTGGCTATAACAACAAAAAATAACATTGTTGAAATGAAAATGGGCTTGGAGAATATCCCCATTCCTGATATGATTCACTTGCATAAGCAAACTGGGGATATTATTTATACATGTCTACTAAAGGAAACACTGAAAGTATATAGGTTGCATTCTAGTCAGAGCAAGATTGAAAATCAGTTTAGACAGGAGAAGGTGGAAAACAGGGCCCACAAGGAACAGATCAAGGGTCTGCTACACAAAATTTATTGAATGAAAAACTGAACACCATTCAATCACTGAATAAAAAGCTGAAGATCCCATCTACTCAGCTGATACAAGCCTCTGAGCTGATAAATCTTGAAAAAGATAAGGAAGATTTGAAAGGTGAGTTAACATATTGCAAAGCCAAATTACTGAAATTTATAGGGAAAAAAACAATGGGAAAGAGATATGTCTCTTTTAGTTGAGAGTGAGAAGACTCTCGAAGCTAAATATGATGACACGAAAAGAAGCTACAAGAGAAGGAAAATGAACTTGAAGACAAGATAAGAGCACCTTCAACAGAATCTGGTGAATAGTCTATTGTTCAAGCTATGTCTCAAGTTAGTTTGAAATAATTGGAGCTTGTTGGGTTAAAGAACCAAAATAAAAATCTGGAAAGTTTGGATCTGAAAAGAGAACAAGAAAGAAAATCTTGGGAAGCAAAGTACCAGGAATTGCAAAGTAATAATGATAAGTTCATGAAATAGGTTACAGGGAAGTCATCAGTGCAGGGAGCAAAGCATATAATCTGGGATGCAATAATATCAGAAGCCACCAAGTTGAGGCCTTACCTAGACTACATTTTAGATAAAGAGGTTGTAATCCAATCAGCAAAGCATAGCCTGACATCAGTAAAGGAAAGACTGAATAAAAAGTCCATTGATTATTCCAATAACACTATTAATTTTCTAAATGGGTTAACATAAGAGGAATTAAAAAATACTAATATCAAAGACAGAATATCTATCATAACATGGGCTAGAAAGGTTGTCAACAAGTATCAGGATTTGGATACATTCCAGGATAAGATATATATTATGGCACAACAATTGAAATTATTCACAGATATGTTTGATCCTCGGTTCCAGAAGGGACTCCCATTATTTTGTGAAGAGAAAGGTGGCATGTTGACACAAAAGGAATATCAAGACATATTAATTGAATGCAGATTAGACCATACAAAATTTTCAGACATGCAACAATCACTATCAGGCAAAACAATTGTGGACAAGCTAGCAAATGAGTTTGAGATGGTTTTTTATTCCAAGGCCACATGTGCATGTTTTCTAGATTACTCATACAGGGATCATGTGGATCTATGTGTGCTGTCAAAGGAAATGTTCACTTTGGATTTTCCATCCGTGAACCAATGGAAAACAATTGAAAAATATGGAAGGGCCAAATATACGTTGCATGGATGAAGATATTGAAGATCGTGGAAGATTTATTCCTGAAGAATTAGTTAGATAAGCATTTAGTTTACTTTACAAAATCAATTAGTAGTTAATAAGTGCAAATGACACATGTAAAGGCGGTTATTCTTATTTTTAGCAATTTGTTATTTCATCTCATGGAGCAATTTGTATAACAACTAGTGAGTGCAATGAAAAAAGGGTTGGAACCCATAACAACTGAGCTTTGTAATTTGAGATCTATTTTTAATAAAATCACAGAGCTGAAGTTGGCCATTTTCTGCAAAGATTTCTTTGTGGTTTATGTTACAATCTATTTTTCCCTTTCTCATGTGAATGTTTTCCTGTTATTACTTCCATAATGTTTTCTTTCATGTCTGAAATGAGTGTTTGATAGTACATAATTCATATGTATATGCTCTCAGTATTGATTTCATATATTCACAAAGTATTTTCTACTAAAGTTAGCATTGGATTCATCCTTGTTGGATGCCCATGCTGATGGGCTGTTACTTATTTCTTCCTTTTCACTAGACCAAAGCATTTTGACTGTGGCTAAATTTCTACCTTGCCTTTGTTAGAAATTTTCATGCAAAAAACATTGTGATTCATATATATTTATTTTAACTCCATTTCCCAATGTATACTTGCCCTATTTCAACCAATACAACAATCTAAATTTTATTTTATTTTATATCTAACCTTGTTAAACAATTATTGAGAGATCCTCTCTGGAAAGAAAGAAGCCAACTTTCTTTCATAAATCTTGGTTTTGTGGTTTCCTTAAGATTACCTTTTTGCAACAGGAGGTACATTTTGAGATCTAACAGACCCATTTACACATTTCTCCACCTTGTGTTAGTTAGTTCCAATCTAATTTTCTTGTGTTATTGTTAACATAGTGCTCTTTATGCTCCGATGTTTGGAGTATAATTGTGAGTGTGCCTAACAAATAATAACATGTGTTGCTTTCTTGGAGGGAACATGTTTGAATCCCAAAGAGGTAGGGTATTTACACATGCACAAACAAGTAATTAATGGCTATGCAAAGGGAGTCCCTTGTCTCACAAAGAAGGAGGTCTCATAATTCAATTTGTTATTTTGCTACACTATAATTATTATATTTCTTTATTTTTATTTTTTTCTTAGTAAGAGGTTCAGTCTCCACAATTGCTTGATCTAAGTCGATGGTCATCAATTCCTCTCAAGAGGTCACTTAGGAAAACATCCCTTTTTAGTAAATCAAAAGTTTTCTTACTATATTGTAGCATGACCAACTTACTCAAAAACTATCTAACGCATGTGAACCCATCTGCTCATGATTAAATTTGGACTTGAGACATTTTGGAGCCCCAAACACTATCAGAATATAGCTTTATTATTTTGAATGAATATAATTATTGTAAATAAATTATAAATAATATATATTATTATAAATTATTATTATTACTATAGGATGGAAGTGTAAAATTGTATTTGTGTAGATTGCCAATGTTCAAAACCCAATAAATATTGGTTTACATTCTCTTCTTACCACAAGCACACTAGTTGTTGATCTATAGCCCTTTGCCAAATCATTTGAATGGGTTACCAGAGAAAATTGGATATCATAGAAGGAATAACCATGTTATCCTCTGCCTTATTTGCATCTTTGTCGTCCTCATCCAACCTGCCCCGTAATGACCAAATCCTCGTCAACCCCACAAACCCCTGTGCAACCAACTTTATTTTATGGATAAAACACCACTTTTGTACTCAGTTGCGTCAATTTATCGAGGTTTTGGATGGCATCCACATGGATTTTCCCAGGTTAGCGTCTTCATCTACTCCTGGGTTTTCTCCAGGTCAAGATTTCTGTCATCGGATATAGGCTAAATGAATGCCTATTTTTTTTAAACAAAAATTATTGGCTTTATATTCTATATAAAAGGTTATGGTTGAATCGGTCAACATATAGATACTGAATTTTTAAAATTTTGTAGCAGAGGAACCAAAATTTAGAGTTCTATCAATAAAGAAACCATAGAATGTGTATTACACTTACTAACTACTTGATTTCTATGATGTCTGCAACTGTCAATTTTTACAAACTTTCCACACAAAAAATAACCTTGCAATACATAAAAACCTACGCCAAATAGGTGAATCTCGCCCCCAAAAGAAGGAGTACTTCACTTCAATGGGGACCAAGGTACTCTCCTATCTTTGCCATCTCATAGCTTGGTTACCCTTCTTAGCTTATTTTAAATATTGGCAATGTTTTATTATCTTTAACATAAGAAGTAATAACCTGCTTACACTTTGTTATGCAAGGTAAGAGAAATATGACTTCTCATTGTCACTAATTTCTCATTTGCTTTCATTTTCGGTCTTTAAAAAATATCCCCATTCATTTTAAAAACAAAAAGGTTATGTTAAAACTAACAAGCCTTCATTTCATGATTTGGGATTTAATGTTCAAATTCCTCTTTTCATTTCAATGGTAACCAAGAACTCTCCTATCTTTACCCTCTCTAAATTTGTTAGTTTTAATAGTGGAATTTAAAGCTTGATAATGTTTTATTATCTTTAACGGAGGGTTATATGTGTACAAGAATGTAGAAATGATTGAAAAAATAAGAAGAATGAAGGAGTGATGCTTGCTACTGGAGATTCATTGATAATTGAAAACACTTCCCATTCTACAAACTTTCAGAGTTATGCCTAACAAGAAGAAGGAATCATCATTTAGTTACCTCTTGCATCCAAGCTTAATGAAAAGCGCACACAAATGCAAATACAAATATTATCTTAGAAAGTAGCAAAGATGCAAGGTATATGAAGCATTCAAGCTTCTTTCTCCAAAGTAAAGTGTTGGAAACGGATGGATGAGGCATCAAAGTCTTTGTCTTCAAGTCTCAATGGTCAAATCTCACTTTATGGGAGTACAAATATATGTAGTATTGAGTTTTAATGAACATATATTATTCATAAGTTAAATGTTTGTTTGAAAACTCAAGTAGATAGTTACAAACGTAGAACTACAAAACTCTTAAAAAAACAAGTGTTTTGAGGAGTTAAATAGTATTTTTCTAAGTTTAAGAGTCCTTTTTGGTAGATAAAGAGTTGGAGAATGTCAAGCTTGGAAAAAAATCCAAGGATTGATTGAATTTCAATGATCACACTTTCTTATTTATACATTTGGGAGGTGACATTTTGCCTTCAGATTCCAAAGGTATGTGCATCTTCGTCTTCGTAACCGAAAAACAAATATTTAAATTAATTCATAAAGAGAAACACAATTCCCCAAGATTAGGTTTCCAATATCCCCCCCATTAATCCGAGGGGGTGTTCATGTGTCCAAGCATCTTCCTAATATTGTAAATCTTTTCTCCTCCAAGCTCTTTGGTGAAGATTTCTACAATTTTCTCATCTGCGGAACAATGTCTCAAATGAATTGGTTTTGGCTCTGCATGGTATCGAGTCAGAAGGGACTTTGTGTTGATGTGATTAGTTTGATGACATAATCTACAATTCTTATCCAACTTGATTGTAGAAGTATTGTCAACTAGTAGATGAGTAGAATTTACTTATTTCTCCTACAAATCTTCAAGTATTTTTCCAAGCCAC
>LPNX010064254.1:129916-144117 GCA_001517045.1 Pseudotsuga menziesii
GTAGTATTCACATCCATTTGATGAAATTCCCACCCATTTTGTGCAACCAAACCCAATAGAGTACAGGTGGTATCTCATTTTGTTGTGGGGAACAAAGTATCCTAAGAGGAAATGCCTTATTTATATGAAAACACTTTTGCCACAAGCCTCTCCTTATGCTTTTTAAGTGAGACATGTGATTTGTACCTATTCTTGTAGACCCAGTTGTATTCAATTGCTATGGTTCCAAATGGAGGATCCACCAACTTCCATGTTGTTGGTAAATAAAACAAATAATAAGCAAGCACACACCACGAAGAATAATACTTTTCCCTTAGAAACCCAAAACCAAGAAAATTAGAAAAAATAGATCTCTTACCCTTTACTTCCCCATCCAAGGCATGGCCAATTCGACCATCACTGACCACTCACATATAATCTACAATGGATTTAATCAATCCCTAAAGCAGGATTCATCACATAAATACCATGGGACACCTGAAACCATGCACCCATAAATCACCAATGGTAAACCCATCTTTGACTCTTTAACTGAGTCAAGATTAACCTAACCCCCCCCCTCCCTCTTTAATCTTGACTTGGGGTAAAGACCAACCCCCCTGGAAGTTTTTAACCAAGTATTTGGGAATACAACATACTCCCTATCTAGTCTACCTAAATCTACATCTATATTTTTCGTAAGTGGCCCAATAAAATAAGGGCACACACTCCTAAAGAGGTCTTACAACTATATTCATATTTATGTTGTGATTTAAATCCAACTCCATAAACAAAATTCTTCTAATATAATGAATCGATCATTTCTTCATCTGCAACTTCCATGTGATTCTTCCAATGTTCCACTTGTTAATTTTGCGATGACTTTGTCATGCATTTCCATATTTCTCTTGGCTTCAACCAAGATAATAATTTAGAAAATCTATTATTGCCTTCTCAAGTCCGCTATTGTCTCCTCTTTCCATGTATTTCCCAATACAAACAACAACCCTCTTTTCCTATGAGTTTATTAGCCAAACAGACCTTCGACTTTGATACCATTTGTTAGGAAATAAAACACATAATAAGAGATAACACAGAATGAAGAATAATCTTTTACCATAGAAACCCAAAACCAGGAAAACCAACAATAATAGACGTATTACCCTTAACCACTTTGGGCAAGGCATGTCCAATCCAGACATCACTGGTCACTCGCGAATAATATACAATGGAGTTACTCAAGCCCTTAAGTAGCCTTCATCACATGTAATACCATGGGACACCCAAAACCTTGGGCCCATAAACCACCAACAATAAACCTATCTTTGACTCCAACCGAGTCAATATTAACCTAACACGTGTCCCTTATTTTATCAGAGCATTGTATTCATTTTATGGCTTCTTTCCACTCATCATGAATAAACACCTCTTCAAAGAAGCTCAAGGTTAGTAGATAAATTCAATTCACAATCATACGAAACATACATATCTTCTACATCACATGAATCATTTGCATTACCTATGTCATATTATTTTGTCAGACTTCTAATTCTTGTCTTTGCAACCTCATTGGAACGAACACTTTCAAGTCCCACTTTGGTAGTTTATGTGAGGGTTTGAGTTGCTCAATTGATGGTTCTTCATTCTCTTCAAGATTTAATTTTCCAATCCTCACAATCACATCATATAGATGAACCTCATATTCTTGTGAAGTGGCAAGAAATTCTTCATGAGGGGGAGATGGTGTTGCAAAAGCATATTCAAATATTGATCCAAGATAGGAATCCTCCCTTTAAGATGTGTAATCTCATTGTCAAATTCATGATATGTATTTACATGGGTAAATTTATCTAGACAATCAAGTTGTCTCTCCATAGTTTCATCATTTCTATGCATTTCAAGAAAAATACATCTCTAGAAAGAACAAACTTTTTTTTATCTCATCGTAAAGACGATATGCCTTGGTGGTGTCTAAGCACCCCAAGAAAATGTACTTTTGACTCCTTCACAATGTTTGCTTTGTTGCTCCTTTATAATTAAGGCATACATGTGGAACCAAAGACCTTGAGATGCCTCCCCAAAGGATTTTGGCCATACCACATTTCATATGGAGTCTTTTGGCAATCGCATGATATGGAATTTTATTTCTCATATAGTCCGCACACAAAATTACATCACCCCAAAACATCAATTTCACATTCTTGGAAAATAGCATGAAGAGTACCATATTCAATAGTGTCATGTTCATTGTATTTGCTACACCATTCAATTGAGGATTATATGGAACAAGTGTTTGATGCATAATCGCATGTTGACGAAGATAGTTTTTAAAATCATTTGAGGTATATTCTTTTCCATTATCAATACAAAGAGTGCCAATATGAGATTGTGCTTCATTTTCAATCCATACATGAAAATTTTTAAATGTTTCATATGCATTGGATTTTGCTTTAGTAAATAGACCCATCACATCCTAGTGTAATCATCAATAAAAGTCATGAGATATTTATTATCAGTTACAGAAGCAACAACATGGGTCCACACAAGTCAGAGTATATCAACTCTAATTTTCTACATGCTCTAAAATTTGTTTCATGGAAAGGTGCTTATTATTTTTTCCAAGAATACGCGCATCACACATTTTCAACTTCTTTGGAATTGTGGGTATACAAAAAACACCATTCTTTTTCAACATTATAAGACTGTTGTAGTTAATGTTTCCATATCTAGCATGCCACAAGAGACTATATGACAATGTACCTTCTTCATGTTGAGAGAGGCAAGAACAATTATAAGCTCTTGCAGATCATTCCTTTTAGCTTCAATAGTCTCTATGGTCATGATGACTTGGTTGTTAGAGGATCTCCTTATCTCCGCTTTTCCATAAAATATGTGGATGAATGCCTTGTTGTTGAATGTGCATAAGATACAACATGTTTCCCTACAAACCTTGAAGATACAAAACATTTTGCAACATGGAATTAGGGAATCCAAGCAATTTAATCCTCACGGTACCAATTCCCTTATGTTCTAGGATGGAATTATCTAGAAATATACTACACCATCTTTGTTGTCATTTATATCTTCAAAAAAATATTTTCTAAATGTCATGTGGTAGGCTGCACTTGTGTCGAGCAACTAGGTATCCCTCCAATATGCAAATTAAGTATTGGATCAGACTTCATGTATACCAACATGACAACATGCAACAATAAAAACGAGCAAATTCATGAGCTTTACCCACTTTTGGAGCTTTGCCTTTTATTTCCTTATTTTGGTCATGCTTTTGTTTAATCATCTCCCATGGAGCCCAACAATGTTATGCATCATGTCCATTCAATGGAGATTAGGTCTCTTGTCATGACTGTGTCTACCGCCCCTACCTTTGAAATTATTTATTCCATGTCCTTTCATATTGCTTTCTCCTCTAGAAGAATCATTTAATTGATTCTTCCCTTTATGAGCAAGATACAAGATCTCTCCAATGGGATGAGTTGTCTTCTTATAAAAGGATTTCTCTTGTTTTTCAATATTCTCAACTAGAGTGTCAAATTTGAGGTCTTTCATCTAGACACTAGCTTGAAGTGATCAAGATAGTATGCATAATGTGGGGTAGAGGACCTTAATGAAAACCGTGAAAACAAGGTCAATCTTCACACCATTAGCATCAATGTCATGAATGATTGCTCTAATCATAAATGCAACATCCATGGGATTGAATCATTATGATACAACCTTAGATTGAAGAGTCTCAATAGTAAATGAATTAGCTCCAATTATGAATGTGGGTCACACAAATCCTTTAAATTACTCAAAGAATCATAAGAATTTTTAGCAGATGATATATGGCGACTCACCTCTTCATTTACCACAACAATGATTAGTGCATATGAATTCTTGTCTCTACTCTTCCATATTGCAAGTTTTTTATTTGTTGTAAGTTTTGTTTGTTTGTTACCACCTTCTCCTTTGCAAATGTCATCCCACAGGTCGTTGAAGATGTGGGTATGATTGGTTGATCCAACCAGCAGCCGACAGGTTCTCCTTGGTAGCTGACAGGTTCACCTTTGACGGGTTTGACTTGACATGTTCAGCTAATAGGTTCACCTTCGAAAGCTTCGCCCTCAACAGGTCTGCCTTGAATACAGCTACCAACATGCTCTGCGATGGTTGAACTTTCAAACCGTTATAACTTCTTGTAATTGAACGTAGCAGGTATTCACCCAAGCATCTGAGCATTATATATAAGCATGTACATTATGTAACATAGACATCTCTTTGATCATCATGTAATTCCTCCATCTTTAATGGAGCAGAAGTAATAAATTGGTTCGAATTCTTACATATTGTCTGTGTGTATATTTCTTGTCGGCTTACTGTGTTTCTTGCTTTGTTGTTCCTTTTTATATGCTTTCACCATAACAATACTCAAATCATTCAGTCAGCTATAGTCCCCAGCGTGAACCTGGGAACGACCTATATCATTGGTATCAAAGCAAGATCTTTTTCAGAGTCTAAGTTACATCAGCACTTCTATCGAAGTTATTTAACTTATGTATGTTCAAACATGCTCGCAAGACTAGCAACACAAGCAAACAATTCCTTTGACTTCAGAAAAGATGGTCAGAGAAATAGACAATAGACATGCAACTGACGAGACATAATAACTCATAAAAAAATCAATGGCTCGACAGCGAACTGAAATGTTTTCCCAGTTAAGCGAGATTCTCATTAGACTCACATCAAACTCAAGGGAATCCTCGACACGATCTCACTCCAATAAAAACATCCCCTTCAAATTCAAAATGAATATAGACATACCGAACCTTAAAGGAAAGATTGGCGCGGAATCATTCGACAATTGGGTACAACAATTAGAATCTTACAACACGGTAAATCAGCTCTCCAAAGCGGAAAAGATCACCATTGTGTCCTTGAAGATGTCAACCTTCATACACTGTTGGTGGAAGAATATTTCGACAAGAATGGAAAAAAGAAGAAGACCCCATAGACACATGGGTAAAGTTTGTCGAATATGTTTGAAAGGAGTTCTATCTGCCCAAGTACCTTGAACGACAGTACAAGAAGAGGCAGCAGATAAGGCAATGGAAAGACCAGTCCATACAGAGTTACACCGACGAGTTCCCTTGACTCATGGATAGACTTGGCGTCTAAGAAGAAGAGAAATTGCTTCTCCTTAAGTACGTTAGCAGTCTATCCCCATACATTCAATAATAGATGGAGTTTCTGACTATCAGCATGCTTGCAGATGCATTTCATTATGCTAGCAAGCTTGAAGCTAAACAGAAAGGAAAAATACATTTCGCAAACAAGCCAATAGGTCGAACATCCGACAAGAAGTCATGAGCCGACTGCGATAAGTTCAAGAATCCTTCTTAGCCGACTCTACCAAAGCCTGATCATCAAAAGAAGAACTTTCAAAATGACAAGAGGGATTGTACCAAACCGAAACCTACCAAGAAATGGTGTGATTATCACAGTTCATCATGGAATGATACGTAAAAATGCAAAGCTTGAAAGACATTTTTGGAAAAATTGTCGACATCCTACTTGTCCGACAGAACCTTGGTAGAATCTGATTGAGATTCATCAACCCTCCTGGCTTCGACCTTTACCACTCCAACATCCTCGACCATCATCGATGAAGAGGAACGAGAGCGCCTATTCCATACACAGATATGGGTTAATAACAGTCCATTACATCTTATTGTCAATAATGGTAGCCAGAAGAACTTCGTTTCTGAAGATCTTGTGAAGAAATCAGGTCTTGTCACCACTTGACATCCTTAGCCTTACAATATCGGTTGGATGAAGGATGGGCAAGAACTAAGGATCACACGGCAATGCCGACTTGCCTACTTCATTAAGCCTTTTGAAGATGAAGTACTCTGTGACGTGGCACCACTTTCTGTAGTTGATGCCCTATTTGGTAAACCCTGCCTATGGGATCGACATGGAACATATCAGTCACTGCCTCAGAAGGTGATTGTCAAAATTTGAAACCAATGGTATGGCATACCAGAGTGAAAACCCACATCAATGGTTTCTATGATATCTGCCAAGAAAACAAAGAAGCTTATCAATCATGCTCAAAAGTGCGCATTAATCAAGATAAAGCCTCAACATTCTAGGAAGACTGCAGCAACGAGTCGACTCACCGACCAACACAGCTCCTGACAACAACAACAAATCGATAGCATTCTTGAAGAATACCAGAATGTCTTTAAAGCACCAGATGGAGTACCTATGCGCTGTAAGGTAAAACTATCCATTGAACTTGTTCATGGTTCTTCATTTCCTAACGCATCTGTTTACAAAAGATCCATTCTTGAAAATGAAGAGATTCACATACAAATCCAAGATTTGATCAACAAGGGCCATATCTGCCCCACCTCCTCTCCTTGTGGAATTCTAGTCATCTTAGTTCCAAAGAAAGACGGGAATTGGCGCATGTGCATTAACTATTGAGCTCTCAACAAAATTTCAGTGAAGAACAGATACCCTCTTCCATGGATTGATGAACTCATCGACAATCTAAAAGGTGCTAAGTTCTTTATGAAACTCGACCTCAAGTCGAGATACCCCTAGATTCCAATTGATTTCACTGATGTATGGAAAACAACTTTCAAAACCAAGGAAGGATTGTTTGAATGGTTAGTCATGCCTTTCGGTTTAACCAATGCACCTACAACCTTCATGAGATATATGGATGACCTTCTACGAACTTTCATCGGTAAATGTATCATTGTCCATCTTGACGATATCTTGATTTTCAGTCGATCATGGGAAGAACATGTCAAACAACTCCGGCAATTTTTCGACACTCTTCAGCAACATCGACTATATCTAAACATGGACAAATGCTCATTTGCGATGACCAACATCAAGTATTTGGGGTATGTAATTGACTCTGTAGGCATTCAAATCGACCCAGAAAAAGTACAGATCCTCAAAGACTGGCCCATTCCTCAAAACATTCATGAACTAAGAAGTTTTCTTGGTTTGGCGAATTTCTATCGACGATTCATACTTGGCTTAAGCCATATCGCATGGCCTTTGAATCAGCTGACGAATGGAAATGGGAAAACTGCCTTCGAATGGACACCGACACAACAACAAGCTTTTGAATAAATAAAAAACAAGATTTGTACTACACCAATACTTGTGTTACCTGATTTGCATCAGCCCTTTGAGATTGAGACAGATGCATCGGACTATGCCCTCAACGCAGTGACCGCTCAGTCAGGTCAACCAGTCGGGTTTCATTCTGAGACTTTTAGCGACACGGAAAGAAGGTAATTGACATATGAAAAAGAACTGTACACCATTGTGAAAGCTCTCAAGTAATGGAGACACTATATTCTTGGTAGGGAAATAGTCATCATCACCGACCATAAGCCTTTATAGTTCACTCCGACTCAGTCAAAACTACAGACAACCTGACAACTCAAGTGGATTAATTACCTGCAACAATTTTAGTTGGTAATTAAGTATCGAAAAGCCAAATCCAATTCCACAGCCGATTGTCTCAGCAGACCACCCATTACTCTACTGTCTATAGTGATGAGCATTAAAGGAATTTTGAGGTCTAAAATGGGCCTCCTCAGGAAAATAATAACATAATAGTTAAAATAATAAAATAATATTTATTAATTTTGGAGGAAAAAAGAAAAAAACTACTTTTTGTGTTCGTATTTTCGACATATCTCCCTGTGTTTTTACTCAAATTTTGATCGAGAGAGCTCATTGGATGCAAAATTTGAATCCCCATCCAACGAGTACCCACACTGCATACTTTTGATGGACCCCGCTACCCCAAAAACAAGAAATACCTGAAAAAAATGCGATGATGATGTCATCATCATGTTTTTCAGGTATTTCTTGTTTTGGGGGTAGGGGGGTCCGTCAAAAGTATGCAGTGTAGGTACTCGTTGGATGCGGAATTGCTCTCTCGATCAAAATTTGAGTAAAAACATAGGGAGATATGTCAAAAATACGAACAAAAAAGTAGTTTTTTTTATGACAAATATGTCAATTCAACCATTATGGTTGACTCATTTTATTGGAATTCTATTGGTTCTTGAATTCCAACTCACAAGAACTTATTGTTGGCGCCTTTTCTTATAAGGCCCATTTTAGACCCCAAATTTCCTCTAATGTATGCAGGGTTATGACATTGCTACTTGTCTGCAATTGTATTCGGTAGACTACGATTTTTCTACAATCTATCGACAGCTTCAAACTGACAAGTTGTCAATTGCCGACTACTTCCTGAAAGGTACCTTGCTATACAAGCTTAGACAGCTTTGTGTACCAACCAGTGAGCACCGAAATAAAATCATTTGGGATGTGCACTATAGAAAGACTCTAGGACATTTTGGAGTCGCAAAAACACTTGTTGTCCTCCAAAATTACAATGATAATTATGCAGGGTTATGACACCACTACTTGTGTGCAATTGTATTCGGTAGACTGCTATTTTTCTATAATATAATGACAGCTTCAGACCGACAAGTTGTTAACTGTCGACTACTTCCTGAAAGGCACCTTGCTATACAAGCTTGGACAGATTTGTGTACCAACCGGTGAGCACCGACAGAATCTCATTTGGGATGTGCACTACAAGAAGACTGTAGTACATTTTGGAGTCGCAAAAAACTTGCTATCCTCCAAAAATATTTTTGTTGGACTTCACTTAAATCTGACGTCAACAAGTACATTCAATGGTGTGTGGTTTGTGCCATTTCTAAACCGTCGAATTGACGCCAAGGACTGTATACACCCCTTCCAGTTCCTAGTAGACCATGGGAATCAATTTCTATGGACTACTTAACGGTATATCCTACTACCCAACAGCAATATGACTCAATACTAGTAGTAGTCGACAGATTTTCCAAGATGGCTATACTACCATGCAAGAAGACTATGACAGCACAGCAGACTGCTCAGCTCTTCTTTGAACATGTGTGGAAACACTACGTCCTCCCAACGACCATTATTTCAGACAAAGATGCTAGATAATTTGTCAGCACCTTTTGGAAAACTCTCTGGCAACAACTTGACACGAGACTTTGTTTGTCGACAGCCTTCCATCTGCAGACAGACGGACAGACGAAAGTTGTAAATCGATAAGTCATACAATTGCTTTGCATGTATAACCACAAGCATCATCAAACATGGGATTACATCCTTCCATACATACAACACAGCTACAGTCGTGCTCAACAAGGCTCTACAGGAAAGAGTCCATTTGATATCCATTACGAATTTTGACCCTCATTGCCTATTGACTTAATCAGTTCCTCGACATAGTCAAATGACATCAACATCGAAGGATGAAAAGTGGACAAACCATTGAAGTTCAGAGATCAAATCTACAACATCCAAAAGCAAGCACAGGAAATGTTGCAACGAGCAAATGAAAAAGCTAAGGCCGGACATGACAAGCATTGTATTCCTCATTCATTCCAATTTGGGGATCATCTCTGGTTAAATCTAAAGGAGCACTTCACTGGTTCATACAGAAAGATGAAACCTTTTTGATGTAGTCCATATAGTATCCTTAAACAGATTGGAGAAAACGCTTTTTAGCTCGACATTCCTGCATGCCTTGGCCTACATCCAGTTTTGAATGTAATTCTGCTTCGACCATATCATGCACCTTTGTTGGAACAGAACGACTTGCAGACAACAAAACCCAAAGAAATCCATCCATATGTTCAGGAACCTCTTCTTTGTGACACCATTGTGGGACGACGCATACGCCTTACAAGGTCAAACTCCATTCCCTTGTTTCAAGTGGCTAAATCTGGACAAATCCCCGTGTAAGGAAAATGGTACTCTGCTAATGAAGTCATTGACAAGTTTCCTCACCTAAACGAATACAAAATGGATACCATTGTTTCTTAAGGAAGGAGGAATGATCCAACAAACAACCAACATGTTTTCCTCCGACAGGTTCGCTTTGGTAGCCAACAAGTTCACCTTCTATAGGTTTTCCTTGACATGTTCAGCTGACAAGTTCACCTTCGAAAGGTTCGCCCTCGACAGGTACGCCTCGAATACATCATACCAAATGCTCTGTGACGGTTGAAATTCCAAACCATTATAACTTCTTGTAACTGAACGTAGGCAGTAGTCACACAAGCATCTCAACATTCTATATAAGCATGCACATTATTTAACATAGACATCTTTCTAATCATCATATGATTCCTCCATCTTTCATGGAGCAGAAGTAATAAATTGGTTTGAATTCTTGCATATTGTCTATGTGTATATTTCTTGCCGACCTAGTGTGTTTGCTGCTTTGATGTTTCTTTTTATATGCTTCTGCCATAATAGTACTTGACTCATTCAGTCGACTGTTGTCTCCAGTGTGCACCTAGGCATGACCTGGATCATTGATCTTCCTTGATTATTCTGAATAGTTATCTTTTCCATTGAGTACAACTCCAACAATAGACACTAGGGAACACATTCTCAAGAAGAAAAAAAAGTAAATCTCTTTAATACAATGTTTTCTTTGAAAATATTATGTAGGATATACTACATTCAATACTTTGATTTTTGCACTACAATAAACTCTTTGTGTAGGTATACAATCTCTAAGCAAAGCCTACAATACAATTATAGTACATTTTATAAGATACTGCAAGTTATACTACAATCATGAGATCTTTGCAATACATTGTTGTCTTATGCAAAATACAATTTGTTGACTCTAACAAAACTAGTTTGAAAACTTTTTCTAGGCATGCAAACCCAAAAACATCCACCTTACAAAACCAATGCTTTATATCATACAAATTCAAACAAACTCAATCTCGCAATTATTCAATACAAGATGACAATATCTAAAATTAACGACGATGAATAATTTCAGTGCAATCTTTCAAATCTTATTGTAGTAGAAAACTACAAAATACAAAATACCATTTGTGCCCCATGCTTCTTCCATTTAGACTTCTCAAAATATAGTATTCTGATCAATGGTTGGGTCCAAAGAAACATTGATTAGTTGAAAGGGGAGAGATGCATGCACAACATACCTCAAGTATCTTCAAACAAAGGTTCAAGAAAAGGCCAAAGTTCTACTTCAAAAAATGAACCTGGAAGAGTGAATGGCACCATTACCAATCCTTTCATCATCTTAGGCTTGATTTCAACCTGCTCCATGTAGAATGGAGTTAGCTATGCACTCATATTCCAATAATCTTGGGCTTGTTTTCAACTGACTCCACACATAATGGAGGTAGCCACACACTTAGACTCCATCATGTGCTTAGACTATGGATGTGGGTCGTGAGGTGTAATCGTGGATGTGAGGAGAAGCTCGCAGACTTTATTTAGTTGGTAGAGAGGAGGATTTTCGTGGAAAACAAATTCTCTACGAGATTCTCATGTTACTGGTTCAAATTCAATAGTGGAGGAACTAACACTTAGAGAATTAAAAATTAGAGTTTCCAAAATGCATATGCACAAAGAATGCAAAGAGGAAGAGAAATGCCTATAGACAAACAACATAGAGAGGAAGGGAAATGCATACATACATAGAAGGACAAAGTTGGCAGAGCAAAAATGAAGAGCACAAGCAATCATGGAGTTGTGTCAAGAAACAGAGCTCCCTAGGAAAAAATCCAAGGATTAATTGGATTTCATTGAGCACAATGTCTTATTTATTCATTTGGGAGGTGACCTTTGGCCTTTAGATTCCAAAGGTATGTGCCTCTCCATCTTTATAACTAAAAAAACTAAAATATTTACAATATTTCACAAAGGGAACCATAATCCCATAGGATAAGGTTCCAACAGAGAATCAGAAGGTCATGGGCCATAGGCTTGGCTTAAATACAAAACCTTTCTTCTAAAAAAAGGTTTTCATTTCTTCATTATAAGATATATTCTTAGAACATGAGACACATTTTAATTAATTATGATGAATAAAATTTATCGCAATGAAGTAATAGTAGACTATTCTCTTAATGGATGTGTCGTATGCATCTTGCAAGTTTATGTAGTTGTATCATGTGGACTATTCTCATATGTAGTTGTATTGGTTTATTGCCTTTTGCATTACTAACTTTGGTCTTGAAACATGGAGCTCAATTGTGGCGATGGATTATTTCTCAATAAATTGAAACTATAATCAAGCATAACTTTAGTTGTGGACTATTCTGTCCCCCATTTTATTTCTAATTATGTTTCATTTCCTTCTTTGTTGTGTCATAAGGAAGTTTCAAATGCATTAAATTATTTTCTTTTTGGGTAAGGTTTTGATTTATATTAGGCAAACTATTGTGGATAATTCCCAGTGGTAGCTTTTATCTATTGTGTTGCATTGCCAACACTTTGTTTCTTTGTTACTAGCGTTAGGATTTAGATTAGTTTTCATTTGCATTCTACACAATTTAATTCTTCATATTCATTTATACAACTTTATCAATTATCATTTTAACAGGCACCACAAACTAGAGGCTTCACCTTCAAGGATGTGAGTGCTAATTAGGATCTTTAACTTGTAGGCCTATGTGATTAATGAAGCTCAAAAGTCCACAACATCATCACCATTAATGGAATATGAGGTAGAATACACCATCCTCAAAGCATCACACAAAAGGTTCAACATATGTTTAAGGAGAACGCCTTGCTCAATATTAACACCTATACTAGTGGGACAAAGAAATGTTTTTCCATTTTAATTGAACAAATGCACCTTTCCTTAGGAGGATGGTCAAGTGGCTTGCTAAGTCCATGTTTCGGAAAATTTTCCCTCTTTGTAAAATAAATTGTAGAATTTCCTTTTAAAAGTGAGCAGAAGAAAAAAGGTGACAACATATTAAGTGTAATTTAAATACTTAATTAGTTGTATTATTATCCATGATATACTTTTAACAATTCAAATGAATAATGTTATACTACAAAATAACTCGAGCAATTCTATTTCTTGAAAATGATATTTTATTTCAATTTTTTTTTGTTGTTTTATCTTAATACACTTTTATGTTAATATCCAATTTTGGCATAGCTTTGTATTATATGTATAAATGTGAACTTAACATAAGTAAATTAAATGCATGATGTTGGCATGGACTCTGTCCTCAATGTTGTATGTGTAAGCTTGAGTGTTTCATGAGGGTTTTCAGGGTCCAAGGTTTGGTGGACATTTCTAGGGCAAGTGTGGTGGGGGAGCGAGCGTTTGGCGGTTGTTTCTAGGGTTTTCAGGGTCTAAGGTTTGGCGGACATTTATGGTTCTTTGCGCTGCTCTAGTGTTTGTGCTCTGTGTATCCACAATTGTTTTTATTTGGGTTTTTGTTTGGCTGGATACCGTGTTGGTTGCAATGAGCTTGCTGGTCTTGAGGCTAGTTTTAACACTTGGACTAACTACCACCCTGGGGGCTTCATCATGCACGTTGTTTTCTCCCTGATTTTGTGCTGTACCTGACCACCTTTTTCGACCGGGACTTGTATCTGTCACCTTGGATCATTTGGTGGTGACTTTCATGGTTTGCGTTGGGGACCTCATTATTGGTTTGTTTGCAGATTTGATGGGTGTTGCGTTCTCTAGTTGACTTCAGCGACAGCGGACATGATCACGAGACCTGCGGCTCTGTAGTGACCAGGTATTCTCCAACATTGTTGTTTTAATTATAGTTTTTAGTTCTTGGTCTTGGGGTTGGTATAAACTCCTCTACTTAGGGTTTATGGGTATTTTAAAATTTTGTCCACCCCACATGGAGTTCACTCTCTCCCTAGAGAGTTAATACCAACCATGTACAAAAAGTGGGAAGTTTGTTAAGCTCTGTTCGGTCTGTCAGCTAGGTTATCGGTCATACTTGTCATTAATGATGGAAGCTTGTTCTGCAAGTCATCTCATCTTTCCTTTGTTGGTGACACCCTCCCTGGTTGTGTCTAAACTTGAGTTAAGATCTGGTGTGGGTCCCGCAGACTCAGGTACCTGGGTATCGAGTGTACTGTGTTGAACTTGGGATAGGGTCTTGTCTTGTTGGTTGTATCGCGAGATAGCAACCTTGGTTGTGTCGACTAGGGATACAAGTTATGTCGTCCTATAGTAACCATATTGCTTCGTTTGTGGCTGGGGGGGGCTCCAAGTTTTCTCACTCCCTTCTCTTGGGCCACGCTCACTGAAAAGAAAAGGCCCATAAGGCACTGGAGGAGACGCATAGATTTGTCTTGGGTCA
>LPNX010064254.1:144208-169025 GCA_001517045.1 Pseudotsuga menziesii
GGTGGGGGCTCCAAGTTTTCTCACTCCCTTCTCTTGGGCCACGCTCACTGAAAAGAAAAGGCCCATAAGGCACTGGAGGAGACGCATAGATTTGTCTTGGGTCATGACATTTTCTTAGAAAAGGTAGAAAACCTATGTCGTAGAGCTCTCATTGGGAGATTAGAGTATGCTTCTATGTCTAAGGAAGAGTGGGTGGAATGGGCGACCACCCATTGGAAACCCATCATCCACTATGTACCCACAATCAGCCTTCTTGCCAATAATTGGCTGGTCATTGTTTTTATTGAAGAGATAGATGCTACCCACATTTTAGGGGCTCTTTGGACCATTAAGCAGGGCTCCCTGGTTCTACGCTGTTGGCATTCAGGGTTTGATCCCCTCAACGAAAGGCCATTATTCGTCACCTTTGGGTTCTTTTACCAGTCTTACCCTCCCCCCTGTGGAATAAAGATATCCTCACTGGGTTGGAAAACTCAATCAGGCGCTTTGTTGCGCTGGAAAAGGATTTTCACTTTATATTCTACAAGAGGGTAGCTAAGGTGTTGGTAGAACTAGATTTATAAGGGTCTTCTTCCTGAAATTGACATTGTATGTGGGGATAGGGTTATTACCCAGAAACTTGATTACCTAAACATGTCGTTCAGGTGTAACTACTGTCATGAGAGCAGTCATCTGAGCAGCTCTTGCACTCTTCTTTGTATGGGTTGTCCGACAGAGAAGGGGTTTGATCTTAGCTTTGGTTTTGATTCCCCCTCTCCTGAAGGTTGTTTCTAAACTGAAGATCCTTCAAAACCCATTCCTGAAGCAATTTATGTTTCCTCCTCACCTACACCTTATGAATTTCTGTCTAAGGGAGAACTTAAATACATAGAAGATATTGAAGTTTGTGCTCTTCTCTCTCGTCCATTGTCTTCTGTTACACCCTCCCTTCTCCTCAAACCATGCTTGTTGCATAGCTTAAGATGGGCCCTACCCCCTTCACACTGGAGCACTATCTCGTCCTCCCTACTTCCTCAGCCTCTTCTCCTTCTACCTCACCTACTACGGTTTTGTCACCTGCCAACTTACAGCCCACAAGTCCCAGAGATGAACTTGCTATTCTGGATCCCTCTCTCCTAAATTCCCTCTCTATATTCTCTGATAAAGACCCTATCTCACCTTCCACACTCCGTCTGCACTCCATTCCTTTTAAAAATGTAACAATCCATAAGGCAAAGAAGCACCCTTTCGAGCCCCCTTCTAAGACGATTGGGAATTTGGGATCCTACACTCCTCTCTCTACCAGATTAAAGAATGCAGATAGACAGTCTCGATCATCTCCCTCCTCATAACAGGTACTTAGAGCAAGCACACCTGAGCTGTTAAGTTCTCCATGAAGATTTTATCCATGAATATTCGGGGTTCTGGAGGATTTCCAAAAAAAATCCCTTAGCTCTCTGTTTTCTGATTTAAATCCTGATATGATTCTGTTACAAGAGACTATGTGTAATTCTTATCAATCCATCCTTATGTTCTCAAGATTCAATCTGGGGTGGGAGTTATGTGTTGTAGATGCCTCTGGTCTCTCTATAGGACTCCTTGCAGGTTGGAACCCTCTCCTGGTTCATTGTAAAGCATTCTCCTCCTTTGTTGGCATCTTTCTCAAAGCCAGCATAAAAGGGATCTCTGAGATTCTCACAACTTTTAACTGCTATGGACCTTATGCACAGATAGCTATTTTTTTGGATAATATTTTGGCTGGTGGCCTTCTTGCCTTACCAAATCTACTCTTGGTTGGTGACCTGAATCTTACTATCTCCTCCTCTAAAGTCTAGGGTACAAAAGCCAGGAATGACCCCCTGGCTTCCTACTTCTCTCATTTGATTACTAGCAACAATTTGGTTGATTTGTGCATGAATTGTCCTGGACCCACTTGGAGGAATGGTCGGGTAGGGGATGTAGGAATCAGTAAAATACTTGATCATTTTTTATCATCATCTCATCTTCTCCCCAGTCTTGCTTTCTTCAGGTCTTGGGATACTCCTTCAGATGTCTTGGACCATTACCCTATTTGTCTGGAGTGGGGTCAAATATTGGCACCTCAGTGCTACCCATTTAAATTTAATAAGGCATGGATCCTGGAAGGTGAATTTTCCCCACTTGTGGAGTCTTCCTGGAAGGCTCCCTTATCTTTTGGACATTCAAACCCTCTGGATTCCCTCTCAAGGAAGTTAAGCAGACTCAAAGGTTCTATTAAAGACTAGGAGAGGAAGAAAAATTGTGATAGGAAACAATTGCTTATGGATCCATAAATGAAGATATCACTAACATACTTTTGATGGATTCTGGGATTCTGATAGTAGTCAATGCAAGTAGGATGAAAGAAATTCAAGACAAAAAAGGTAATCTCTTGGCTCATGAGTGTTGATGTATTTGTAACTTCAGAATGTATTCACTTGTATATCTTATGTATTGTACCTCGATGTTTATTCCGGGAAGTGTCTGTAATGTATTTGAGTCATGTCATGCCTCGATGTTACTATCAGGAGATTCAATAATGTAAACAAGTCATGTCAAGTCATTGTGGGTAACCCTCCGATTGTACAAGGGTTAAAGTCCCCATAGTTGTGGGGCCTTAGGGTTATTAGACTATCCTAATGAAGTCGGCCCTAGGTGAGTTATTGTAAGTCGGGGAAAAGTCCACACAAGTTGTGGGGGATTAGGGTTATTAGACTCTCCTATAGATGTCGGCTCTAGTAAGTAATTGTTAAGTGAGGCAGATATGTTGGAGTGGACATTAAGTGAACGAAAGAATATAAATAGAGAGTGAGCCTCTCTATTTATCACATGCACACTCACACTCAGTTGTAGCGCAAAGTTGAGGAAGAAGAAGTTGCTAGGGCTAGAAAGAAAGAGACTAATGCTGTCGGGAGATCATCTTACTGTTTTGTGGTTTTAATTTTGGTGCCGATTCTATCTCTGAGGAAGTTGCAGGGTTTTCTCCATTTATGGTTTCCCCTAGGAAAAACATTGTGTTATTTGTCTCTTGTGTTTGATTGTTGTGCTTGTTATTCTCTCAGTTAAAGATCCTAATATAATGCTAGCTTGAATGATAAAAATCTAACAATGAGGTTACTGCTCAAAGACTCCAGAGCAGAATTCTTTGGTTAAAAGAAGGGGATGCCAACACTAAGTTCTTTCATGCTTATGCTTCAGCAAGAAGGAACTCCAATGCTATCTGATCCCTTAAGGATAAAATGGTAACCTAGTATCTAATGATGTGTCCCTTAAGAAGCTGGGCAAACAACATTTCAGTGATTTATTTATGGATGATAAGTATTCAAATATTGTTGATCAACTTGAGGTAATTAGGTTGTTTTCGACATTTACTCAGGAAGAGGAGGTGAACAGTTTTTTAGAGCCTGTTACCCTTCAGGAAGTAGAATTTGTACTTAAGGGCTTTAAGAAAGATAAAATCCCCGGGCCTGATGGTTGGACGGTCGAGTTCTTCCTGACCCTTTTTGACCTGATAGGTGAGGAGCTTACCTCTACAACAGAGCAAGCAAGTTAGAAGGATTTGTCCCTAGATATTTAAACTCTACTTTTTTTACATTGGTTCCTAAGTGCGAAAAACCCTCTAACTTTGTTGATTTTCGCCCTATCTCCTTATGTAACCTTGTTTATAAGGTCATCTCTAAAATTGTTGTGATCCACCTGAAACCTGTACTGAATAGGGCCATCTCTTCTCAATAATTTGGTTTTCTAAAGGACCGACAGATCATTGAACCTGTAGGCATTACCCCGGAAGTTTTACACTCTATCAAAGCTAAGAATTCAAATTTCCTAGTACTGAAGATGGATTTAGTCAAAGCCTTTGATATGTTCAATTATACCTTTTTGAGACTCTTGCTCCTACAGATATGTATCCCTCTAATTGGTGTGAATTGGATTATGGGATGTGTCACTAACTCTTGTTTTGCAATCTTAGTAAATGGGTCTCCCTTGGATTTTTTCCCTCCCTCAAGGGAAATTCATTAGGGATGTCCCTTATCGCCCTTATTATTCAATTTGATTATTGAGAGATTCAGCAGAATCATTATAGATGCACATCAAAAAGGATTTATTAAAGGGTTCCAGTTCTCTCCTAGCATGTCTATAACTCACTGGTTATTTGTTGATGATGTGATCCTTTTTGGGATTGGAACTATCCAAGAATGGGGCACATACAAAGAAGTACTAGACTTATTCTGTTCAGCCATCGGTATGACTGTCAGTATCGAAAAAACTTCTTTACTTTACCAAAATGTGGGTGAAGAGACTAGAAGGCAAATTTAACAGCTAATCCCATACAACATGGATCCTATCAACTCAAGGTTCAAATACCTGGGGTATTGTCTAAAACCTATGGTATACCGTGTATCTGATTAGCGATGGATGGTGGTGATGTTTGAAAAAAAGATTAAAAAACTGGACTTTTAGACTGCTCACTCTTGGAGGCAGATTAATTCTCATTAAATATGTTCTTACTAGGCTTGGGGTATACTGGTTTGAACTAGCAAGATGTCCCAGCTCTATACTGAATGCCCTGAGGCGTATAATTTTTAACTTCTTGTGGGGGAAAATAGATGGTCATTATCAATTTCACTTGACATATTGGAAATCGATTTCTGCTACTGTTGAATATGGTGGCTGGGATATTAAGAACTTAGAGTGGTTTGGGATCTCTCTCAGACTGAAGAGTTTGTGGCAGGCGTCGAAGGGGAATGGTATCTAGAGACAAATCATTGCTCATAAATATTTAAAGGATAGACCCTTGGAGGACTGGATCCGTGCTCGAAACTTCACTATTAATGGTACTTCATATTTTTGGAATGGGTTTGTTAGAATTTTAGCTTGGATTACTTGTAAGCTCGGTTGGAAGGTGGTTGATGGATTGAAAATTAACCTCAATGTTGATCCTATAGCAGGTCTAGAGACTTCATATATGCTCCAGATGGAGACTTCATATATACTCCCGATGGACCTCGGAGAATACCTAGCTGATTATGGGATTTCTTGCTTGGCCTAGGCTCATAAACTGGACGGACTCTCTATAGGTTATAATGGCTGGTTATCAGCTTCTGATCTTCGCTTAGGGGGAGAATGGGTTGATCGGTGGACATCATTTGTCAAAGGTATTTCTCATGGTGGAATCAAGATAAGGGATGTTGAGGACTCTCTTCTCTGGATGTATGATCAAGATTCAGGCAAGGTTACTTCCAAAAAAGCATATGAACTTATTATCTCAAATTATTTTCCTCCACCTTCAGGTTATATTATCTCACAGGTATGGAATTTCAACATTCCGCAAAAACTGAAGTGCTTCACTTGTTTGGCATTCTATAAGAAAATCAATACTTGGGATAATCTATGTAATCGGGACTGGCTCGGTCCTAATAGGTACAGCCTCTATAAGAAAGAAGCTGAGTCAGTTGACCATTTGTTTGTAGGCTGCTCCTTTTCTCTTGAGGTATTGCATTGCTTGGAAATTTTGGCTAATATTCGGGTGGATTGGTCAGAACCGACCCTTACAGGGAACCTTATCAGCTGGTTTGAAAAGGACGAGGAGCTCTCATATTTGCCTATTTTTTCATCTAGAATCTTTGGAATACCACAAACAACCTTATATTTGAGAATAAAGAGCCAAATATAACTAGTCTCTGTCATAGATTTTGTTTGAGGTCTCATCTCATCAGGTGCCCCAAGTTAAAAGGCCCAAAGCCAGGAATATTGGAGATCCTCCATTAAAACATTTTCCCATGGCTTTATTTGATGGAGCTACGATAGATTCAAAAGGTGGGGTGGGTGTATGTATCTAGATTAATGAACAACATCTCCTTGAAATTAAATTAGGATGCGGTCACAACACTAATACGAGAGTCGAGCTATTGGCACTCTGGGCTTTACTATTCATCGCCAAAGATATTGGATTTCCATATCTGTATGTCTTTGACGACTCCTCTGTGATTATAAATTGGGCAAAGGAAGAATACACTCTTGCTATAATGAACCTAGAATCTTGGTGCGACAAAACCAAAAAGTTGTTTTCTTCGTTCACTTTCATGGATTTCAGCCATGTTTATAGGGAATATAATATGAGGGCTGATTCATTATCCAAGGATGGGCTTCTTATGGCTCCTGGCCATCTTACCTTTATGGAGATTTATAAAGGTGAACTATATGGGGTATTAAATCTCCAGTTGTTTTGAGAACTTTGCTCTGATATGATTTAAGCCTTTTTTTTTAAGGTAAGCCCCCGGGGGAGCTTGTTTTGTGGAATATGTTCATTGGTCTTATCTCCGGTCAATTTGAGATGACTCAAGCATGTCTTGGATAATGCCTCAGGGCTCATATTATCTTCTTTATAGACTTTTTTTGGCTGATCGTTTCTGCAGTTGTATTATGAGAGGAACTCCTTGCGGTACATTAAGCCCATGTGGGGACAGTAGACGGCTCAATATGTGTTCTTCCTACTATGTTATAGATGTTGATGTATTCTAGATAGTGGTTAGAACTACTTGATTGGTCTTGACGACTTTGATGATGTAACCAGTTACCTTTTATTCAATAGAATATCAAAGAATGCTTTTTTCATCTTAAAAAAAAAATTTAAATGCACAACTAAGAATTTGTATGTGCATGTACTTTTAATTTGCATTACTTTATATTATATGTATAAATATGAGATTAATATAGGTAAATTAATTGTACAACTAAGAATGTGAGATCAATATAAGTAAATTAAATATACAACTAGAATATGTATGTGCATGTAATTTCAATTTTCATTACTTTCTATTGTATATATAAATGTGAGATCTATATAAGTAAATTAATTATACAATTAAGAATTTGTATGTGCACGCACTTGTATTAATTGATAATTTTTTCATGGTTTATTGAATTTTTTCGTCGAGAGACGCTTTACAGCCCAGTATGGGGGAGATCTTGTAACGTTACATGACGTTATGTAATCTTCCGTAACCTTATTTTTATTGTGTTATAATCTATGATTTCCAATACTTTTAAAAATGAAAATAGAAAGAGTAAACGTATGTAGAATTTAACAACAGATGATGTAGAGATAAATAATGTTAAGAAAATGTGAAAGGTTAAGGTTTTGAAAAAAGTAAAAAAAAGAGTTGTTATAAAATTGTTAAATAAGTAAAAAATAAAAAATAAAAATAAAGAAGAAAAGAATAACATTTAATAAAATAAAAATAAAAAAGTTTAAAAAATTGAATATATTAAATAACTAAAAAATAATAATTAAATGGAAACATAATAATAAAACACAAATAAGAAGAGATGTTACTATTAAAAATGAAAAGGGAGAAATAAGTTTTCAAATAAAAGTAGGGAAAAATAAATAAATAAATAAAGTAAAAATGGAAATTAAAAACAAATTAAATGAAATGATAAAAAGAAGAAAGATGGATGAATGACCAAAGCTAGATGAAAATGAGAAGATGCACACGAAAGGAAAGAAAGAAATGAGGAACACAATCAAGATCATCGGTAAAGGTGACAATCAAGATCATCTTGATAATTGGTTATCGGTAAAGGTGACAATATGGGTCCAAATTTGTTTGGCAAGTAGAATAGTGATGTGATTTTGATAAACTTTGGTTTTGTCAAAACTTCTGCACAAAAAATATTCAACAATCAACTGTAAAAACACAATTATGATTAGTATAGGAGATGCCATGAGCTTGGATTTATTAAACCATTTGGAACACAATTATGATTAGTATAGGAGATGCCATGAGCTTGGATTTATTAAACCATTTGGCAATGTGCGCATTCCCAAAGATACATGAGATGTTATATATGTTTGTGGTGATTAAAGGATTGGTTTTGTATTTAATTGAATTGAATGTGTTTTTTAAAGTCTTTATGAGGCTTGAATGGATGAGGTGAAAGCGTGTGAGACTTCATTTCAAAGTTTTATGAAGGAGGTTTATAACAATTTGCTTTATAAAAAACTTTTGTTATTTTGAAAGGAATAATATCCATTCTAATAAAAGAACTCATGTGAGGTGAGTGTTTTTTTATTAGAATATTTATATTTGAAGAAGTGACATTATCTAGATTCTAAGGTATTGAATATAAGTTTTTGTTAGGATGATGATGAGAATTAATAAAAAATATTTATCATTATAGGTTTTCTTTTTATAAATTTTGGTGGAAAGGGAGGCATCATGTTCAATGGTGACAAGAGCATTGGTAAAGTAAGGAAATGGTAAAGAATTAAATCTCCATGATAAATAACATGTCATTCTAGAGGCCATTCAAATAGTATATGATAAATTAAATGTCTTTCGAGAGGCATCAAATTAATCCATAAAAAGATCTAACGACTTTCGACTCTAAGGTAAGGTGACAAAGATGTCATCAACCTATTGAATTTCCAACATTTTGGTTACTATTGATTGTGGGGACATCATAGCTCTCAACCATTTGAGCTAACCCATCACACTGATATTATTGTACATAAATATGTTAATAATGTATAATTATATACATAGTAATAACATTTTCAGTTTATCTTATTTTATTGATTTTTAAGTAACACAAATTAATGATGATGTCTAATTTGGTATAATGTTTTTAATATTTTGAAAAATATGGACACACTTACATATAGACAAGGGATTTTGAAGATATTATTTTTTTTTAATAAATTGAAAAAAAAAACTTAGCTATATTAATTTAGCTGAAACAAATTTTCATAATTAAAATGTTTTTATAATTTAATATTTAGGGCACGATACTTGTATTGTATAACATTATACAAAAATTATATAATTAGTGTATTGTTTATTTATTAATTTGGTTTTTAAATAATAAAAGCATGTGGGTTTGTTGCTGAGAGTTTGAATATTTATAAGAAAGCTTATATATAGTAAATGAAAATGAAAATGAAAATGGAAAGAGTAAATGTGTGTAGAATTTAAAAGTAAATGATGTGGAGATAAATACTGTTACGAAAATGTGAAAGGTTAGGTTTTCAAAAAGTAAAGAAAGAGTTCTTATAAAATTGTTAAATAAATAAAAAAGGGAAAAGAAAAAAAGAGTACCATATAACATAATAAAATAAAAATAAAAAAGTTAAAAATTTGAATAAATTAGATAGCTAAGGCCTTAACAACTAAATGGAAAAATAATTACGCCGAAGGCATTTCACAATGGAAATGCAGCCTAAAAAGATTCCTCGTCTCTGTGGACACTAAAGCTCGCAGACTTTATTTAGTTGGTAGAGAGGAGGATTTTCGTGGAAAACAAATTCTCTACGAGATTCTCATGTTACTGGTTCAAATTCAATAGTGGAGGGACTAACACTTAGAGAATTAAAAATTAGAGTTTCCAAAATGCATATGCACAAAGAATGCAGAGAGGAAGAGAAATGCCTATAGACAAACAACATAGAGAGGAAGGGAAATGCATACATACATAGAAGGACAAAGTTGGCAGAGAAAAAATGAAGAGCACAAGCAATCATGGAGTTGTGTCAAGAAACAGAGCTCCCTCAGAAAAAATCCAAGGATTAATTGGATTTCATTGAGCACAATGTCTTATTTATTCATTTGGGAGGTGACCTTTGCCCTTTAGATTCCAAAGGTATGTGCCTCTCCATCTTTATAACTAAAAAAACTAAAATATTTACAATATTTCACAAAGGGAACCATAATCCCATAGGATAGGGTTCCAACAGAGAATCAGAAGGTCATGGGCCATAGGCTTGGGTTAAATACAAAACTTTTTTTTTAAAAGGTTTTCATTTCTTCATTCTAAGATATATTCTTAGAACATGAGACACATTTTAATTAATTATGATGAATAAAATTTATCACAATGAAGTAATAGTAGACTATTCTCTTAATGGATGTGTCGTATGCATCTTGCAAGTTCATGTAGTTGTATCATGTGGACTATTCTCATATGTAGTTGTATTGGTTTATTGCCTTTTGTATTACTAACTTTGGTCTTGAAACATGGAGCTCAATTGTGGTGATGGATTATTTCTCAATAAATTGAAACTATAATCAAGCATAACTTTAGTTGTGGACTATTCTGTCCTCCATTTTATTTCTAATTATGTTTCATTTCCATGTTTGTTGTGTCATAAGGAAGTTTCAAATGCATAAATTATTTTCTTTTTGGGTAAGGTTTTGATTTATATTGGGCAAACTATTGTGGATAATTCTCACTGGTAGCTTTTATCTATTGTGTTGCATTGCCAACACTTTGTTTCTTTGTTATAGCGTTAGGATTTAGATTAGTTTTCATTTGCATTCTACACAATTTAATTCTTCATATTCATTTTTCTTATTAGATTATACAACTTTATTAATTATCATTTTAACATGCACCACAAACTAGAGGCTTCACCTTCAAGGGCGTGAGTGCTAATTAGGATCTTTAACTTGTAGGCCTATGTGATTAACGAAGCTCAAAAGTCCACAACATCATCACCATTAATGGAATATGAGGTAGAATACACCATCCTCAAAACATCACACAAAAGGTTCAACATATGTTTAAGGAGAACACCTTGCTCAATATTAACACCTATACTAGTGGGACAAAGAAATTTTTTTCCATTTTAATTGAACAAATGCACCTTTCCTTAGGAGGATGGTCAAGTGGCTCGCTAAGTCCATGTTTTGGAAATTTTTCCCTCTTTGTAAAATAAATTGTAGAATTTCCTTTTAAAAGTTAGCAGAGGAAAAAAGGTGACAACACAGTAAGTGTAATTTAAATACTTAATTAGTTGTATTATTATCCATGATATACTTTTAACAATTTCAAATGAATAATGTTATACTACAAAATAACTCGAGCAATTCTATTTCTTGAAAATGATATTTTATTTCAAATTTTTGTTGTTGTTTTATCTTAATACACTTTTATGTTAAGATCCAATTTTGGCATAACTTTGTATTATATGTATAAATGTGAACTTAACATAAGTAAATTAAATGCATGATGTTGGCATGGGCTCTTTCCTCAATGTTGTATGTGTAAGCTTGAGTGTTTCATGAGGGTTTTTAGGGTCCAGGGTTTGGTGGACGTTTCTAGTTCAAGTGTGGTGGGGGAGCGAGCGTTTGGCGGTTGTTTCTAGGGTTTTCAAGGTCTATGGTTTGGCGGACATTTCTGGTTCTCTGTGTTGCTCTAGTGTCTGTGCTCTGTGTATCCACAACTGTTTTTATTTGGGTTTTTGTTTGGCTGGATATCGTGTTGGTCGCAATGAGCTTGTTGGTCTTGAGAGGCTAGTTTTAACACTTGGACTAACTACCACCCTGGGGGATTCACCATGCACGTTGTTTTCTCCCTGATTTTGCGTTGTACCTGACCACCTTTTTCGACCGGGACTTGTATCTGTCACCTTGGATCGTTTGGTGGCGACTTTCGTTGTTTGCGTTGGGGGCCTCATTATTGGTTTGTTTGCAGATTTGATGGGTGTTGCATTCTCTGGTTGACTTCAGCGACAACGGACATGATCACAAGACCTGTGGCTCTCTAGTGACCAAGTATTCTCCGACATTGTTGTTTCGACATTTTTGTTTTAATTATAGTTTTTAGTTCTTGGTCTTGGGGCTGGTATAAACTCCTCTACTTAGGGTTTATGGGTATTTTGAAATTTCGTCCACCCCACATGGAGTTCACTCTCTCCCCAGAGAGTTAATACCAACCATGTACAAAAAGTGGGAAGTCTGTTAAGCTCTATTCGGTCTGTCAGCTGGGTTATCGATCATACTTGTCATTAATGATGGAAGCTTGGTCTGCAAGTCGTCTCATCTTTCCTTTGTTGGTGACGCCCTCCCTAGTTGTGTCTAAACTTGATTTAAGATCTGGTGGGGGTCCCGCAGACTCAGGTACCCGGGTATCGAGTGTACTGTGTTGAACTTGGGATAGGGTCTTGTCTTGTTGGTTGTATCATCGGATAGCAACCTTGGTTGTGTCGACTAGGGATACAAGTTATGTCATCCTATAGTAACCTTATTGCTCCGTTTGTGGGTGGCGCAGGCTCCAAGTTTTCTCGCTCCCTTCTCTTGGGCCATGCTCGCTGGAAAGAAAAGGCCCTTAAGGCACTGGAGGAGAAGCATAGATTTGTCTTGGGTCATGACATTTTCTTAGACAAGGTAGAAACCCTATGTCGTAGAGCTCTCATTGGGAGATTAGAGTATGCTTCTATGTCTAAGGAAGAGTCGGTGGAATGGGCGACCACCCATTGGAAACCCATCATCCACTATGTACCCACAATCATCCTTCTTGCCAATAATTGGCTGGTCATTGTTTTTATTGAAGAGATAGATGCTACCCGCATTTTAGGGGCTCTTTGGACCATTAAGCAGGGCTCCCTGGTTCTGCGCCATTGGCTTTCAGGGTTTGATCCCCTCAAAGAAAGGCCATTATCCGTCACCTTTGGGTTCTTTTACTAGTCTTACCCTACCCCCTATGGAATAAAGAAATCCTCACTGGGTTGGAAAACTCAATCGAGCGCTTTGTTGCATTGGAAAAGGATTTTCACTTTATATTTGACAAGAGGGTAGCTAAGGTGTTGGTAGAACTAGATTTCTAAGGGTCTTCTTCCTGAAATTGACATTGTATGTGGGGATAGGGTTATTACCCAGAAACTTGATTACCTAAACGTGTCGTTCAGGTTTAACTACTGTCATGAGACTGGTCAACTGCACAGCTCTTGCACTCTTCTTTGTAAGGGTTGTCTGGTAGAGAAGGGGTTTAATCTTAGCTTTGGTTTTGATTCCCCCTCTCCTGAAGGTTGTTTCTAAACTGGAGATCCTTCGAAACCCATTCCTGAAGCAATTTATGTTTCCTCCTCACCTACACCTTATGAAGGTTTGTCTAAGGGAGAACTTAAATACATAGAAGATGTTGAAGTTTGTGCTCTTCTCTCTTGTCCATTGTCTTCTATTACTCCCTCCCTTCTCCTCAAACCATGCTTGTTGCACAGCCTAAGACGGTCCCTACCCCCTTCACACTGGAGCACTATCACGTCCTCCCTACTTCCCCAACCTCTTCTCCTTCTACCTCACCTACTACAGTTTTGTCACCTACCAACTTACAGCCCACAAGTCCCAGAGATGAACCTGCTTTTCTAGATCCCTCTCTCCTAAATTTCCTCTCTATATTCTCCCATAAAGACCCTATCTCACCTTCCACACTCTGTCTGGACTCCATTCGTTTTAAAAATGTAACGATCTGTAAGGCTAAGAAGCACCCTTCCGAGCCCCCTTCTAAGATGATTGGGAATTTGGGATCCTACACTCCTCTCTCTACCAGATTAAAGAATGCAAATAGACAGTCTCAATCATCTCCCTCCTCATCATAGGTACTGAGAGCAAGCACACCTGAGGTGTTGGGTTCTCCATGAAGATTTTATCCATGAATAGTCGGGGTTCTGGAGGGATTTCCAGAAAAAAAGCCCTCAACTCTCTGTGATTAAAGGATTGGTTTTGTATTTAATTGAATTGAATGTGTTTTTTAAAGTCTTTATGAGGCTTGAATGGATGAGGTGAAAGCGTGTGACACTTCAGTTTCAAAGTTTTATGAAGGAGGTTTATAACAATTTGCTTTTTAAAAAACTTTTGTTATTTTGAAAGGAATAATATCCATTATAATAAAAGAACTCAGAACTCATGTGAGGTGAGTGTTTTTTTTATTAGAATATTTATATTTGAAGAAGTGACAGTATCTAGATTATAAGGTATTGAATATAAGTAAGTTTTTGTTAGGATGATGATGAGAATTAATAAAAAATATTTATCACTACAGGTTTTTTTTATAAATTTTGGTGGAAAGGAACGCATTAGGTTCAATGGTGACAAGAGCATTGGTAAAGTAAGTAAATGGTAAACAATTAAATCTCCATGATAAATAACATGTCTTTCTAGAGGCCATTCAAATAGTCTATGATAAATTAACTGTCTTTTGAGAGGCATCCAAATAATCCATAAAAAGATCTAAGGACTTTCGACTCTAAGGTAAGGTGACAAAGATGTCATCAACCTATTGAATTTCCAACATTTTGGTTACTCTTGATTGTGGGGACATCATAGCTCTCAACCATTTGAGCTAACCCATCACAGTGATATTATTGTACATAAATATGTTAATAATGTATAATTATATACATAGTAATAACATTTTCAGTTTATTTTATTTTATTGATTTTTAAGTAATACAAATTAATGACGATGTTTAATTTGGTACAATGCTTTTAATATTTTGAAAAATATGGACACACTTACATATGGACAAGGGATTTTGAAGATATTAATTTTTTTTAATAAATTGAAAAAAAAAAACTTAGCTATATTAATTTAGCTGAAACAAATTTTCATAATTAAAATGTTTTTATAATTTAATATTTAGGGCACGATACTTGTATTGTATAACATTATACAAAAATTATATAATTAGTGTATTGTTTATTTATTATTTTGGTTTTTAAATAATAAAAGCATGTGGGTTTGTCGCTGAGAGTTTGAATATTTATAAGAAAACTTATATATAGTAAATGAAAATGAAAATGGAAAGAGTAAATGTGTGTAGAATTTAAAAGTAAATGATGTGGAGATAAATACTGTTAAGGAAATGTGAAAGGTTAGGTTTTCAAAAAGTAAATAAAGAGTTGTTATAAAATTGTTAAATAAATAAAAAAGGGAAAAGAAAAAAGAGTACCATATAACATAATAAAATAAAAATAAAAAAGTTAAAAATTTGAATATATTAGATAGCTAAGGCCTTAACAACTAAATGGAAAAATAATTACGCCGAAGGCGTTTCACAATGGAAATGCAGCCTCAAAAGATTCCTCGTCTCCGTGGACACTAAAATTCTGACACGTGTCCCTTGGTGATTGGAGAGTTTAGGCGGTTGTACGTATATCTGGGTCGTCACGTTCATCCTCCTTGGCTCTGTGCGGATACAATCTATAATTGAACTCTTCACGCTTCATCTAATCCCGCGAAAGCGTGGCTTGCTTAACAAGTTAGTCGGATGTTAGGCTTTCGATGCACTGCCCTACTGTCAAATCCTTTAGTTATTGAGAATGTAGACACTTCTTCTGGCGTGCTCTTTTGACGGCTTAGGTTTTCTCGAAATCGAGTTTCAAGAAAGCTCTCCCATTATAGGAAAGACTACTCTCAGTCGACTATATGATGGACTATAATAACCAAATTTTACCTGATAAACTTCCACTGTGGAGCTGCAAAATCTCTATATTTTATACCGGATTATGGTGAGAGTGGGATACCGGGTATTTATTTATACAGATGATATATATTTTGTATGTATATCTATCTTCCCCAACATTTAACGAGTATGTTGATGGGCTTAATGCGAGGAGTATAATATTGGAAGTAGCGGGGATGAAACTATCGCAGGTGTTAAGGGAGACCGAATAATGGAAAACGACACATTATTTAAATTATTGCCCACTTTATCAAGATCATATTCATTTGGATCTTCATGGAATGAGCATTACAATTTTGACAATCACCTTCTTCATATTTTGTCGTTGTAATTTGGAAGGAAGACATGACATAAGCGGTACTCTCCAACGTTTAATCTTCCAGTTGTGACAGTGTGGTATCACAACACTGATTGCAGCATTGGGCCTCAATGGGCCAAGTTGAGAAGTTGACAGAGGCAAGATTACCCTCTGGTTAGCAGAGGAAAAATGAGAAAGACAGAGAAAATTTTCCAAAAAAAAAATATTCTAAGTGTTTTTGAAGTTTCTATGTCGGTTGAACTGGCGGAGTGGTGCCGATACATGTCGGTTGAGATGGTTGAGTGAAGTCGACAAAGCTTGCAATGACCGTGTCGGCATGAAATGCTAAGTTGAGCCGGCAAAGAAGGAAGAAAAAGAAAATTTTTAAATTTTTCTAAGTATAGAAAAATTCTAAGGCATTGTAACTTCCGATTTCTGAAGTCCGAGGTCGGAAAGCGGAAGTCGGAGGTGCAGAAAAGGCTAAGGTCGAAATTTAAGTTTTTCGATTCCCGAGTTCTGCATTGAATGGCGAAAAGGCGGAAGGCGGAACCATGGATAGAGTTTTCGTCGTTTGATAGTTTTTCGACTTTCGAGTTCTGAAGGCGGAAGGCAAAATCGCAGTTGAAGAACTTTTTCGATCGACATGTTTTCGACTTCAGAGTTCTGAAGGCAGAAAGCGAATGGTGAAAGACTGACAATTCACTTCGTCGAGCCTTTGAGTTTTCGACTTTCGAGTTTGGAAGGTGGAAAGCAGAAGATGGAAGGCGGAAGACTAGCAATTCACTTTGTCGAGCCTTTGAGTTTTCGACTTCCGAGTTTGGAAGGTGGAAAGCAGAAGACGGAAGGCGAAAGACTGGCAATTCACTTTGTCGAGCCTTTGAGTTTTTGAGTCCCGAGTTTTGAAGGTGGAAAGCGAAAGACTGACAATTCACTTCGTCGAGCCTTAGAGTTTCCGACTCCCGAGTTCCAAAGGTGGAAAGCGAAAGACTGACAATTCACTTCATCGAGCCTTTGAGTTTCTGACTCCCAAGTTTCGAAGGCGGAAAGCGAAAGACTGGCAATTCACTTCATCGAGCCTTTGAGTTTCCGATGTTAAACTAGTAGCAACAAGGAAGGTCTTCCTGCATGCATGTGTTCTTGCATGCAGAAGACTTAAAATAGGAAACCAGTTGTATTTAATTTACTTTTCCTAAGTTTACTTTGGAAAATAAATTAAATTGATCTAAATTAACTTTACTGAACCACTAGTTAAAATGAAAGTGAAATTAAGGTTTTTGCTTTACCACTAGTTAAAGTGAAAGTGAAATTAGGGTTTTTGCTTTACCTAAAGTTATAAAAGAGAGATCAACTGGTGGAGAGAACACACACTTGTATTCCAACAAAGACAGGATACAGATAGGGAGAGAAAGTCAGACAGAGGATTTCGCTGAGAAGATGGAGGAGTGAGCAGCAGGATCATCGAGCTTCATACAGCTGGGTCATACACTCACACAGGAGGGTGTTGAGGTTTAGCTAGGATTTGCCTAGCGATTCTACTGGGTATTGCATTCGCCAGGTTTGGGTGAATTTGCAGTGATTGTAAAAGTTCCATATTTTCTCATAATAAAATCTATATCTGATTGCTGCACCGGTTTTCCCATCTTGGGTTTTTCCGGTGGTTTCCATACCCAAAATAATAGTGTCAATATCGTGATGTGATGTTGTGATTTCTTTCTCAGTTTTATATTCTCCTGCATACTGTAAAAGATATTCATGTGTTGTTATCAGTTGATATTTTGCATGCACTATTTAGCCCTAGTTGAATATTAAAGGAAAATTTACATGGTATCAGAGCTCTGGTGAGCTAAAGCTGAGAGATTTGCAACAACAATGATAGATCAGGGGCGGATCTATAGGAAGACACAAACCTAGACTTCCAGATCTAGGGTTTGACAGGTACACTTCACTATGGCAGTGCAGTTGAGAGTTCAGGACAGACTCCAGGGTGTTCAAAACTTTCCTACATGGAAAGAAAGGATCACAAGGATCCTGAACATCCGTGATGCAGAGGAGCACATTGACTCCATGAAGGTTGCACCCACAGATCTGGCAGATTTAGCAGCTTGGAAGAAGATTGATTCCAGAGCCATGCTGATTATCATGGATGGAGTGAAGGACCATATAGTCCCTCACCTTTCTGGTAAGAATACTGCAACAAAGATGTGGATGGCTATGGAGAGTATATACCAAAGCAAGAACGAGAACCGGAATATGGTGTTGCAAGAGAGGATGCGCAACACCAAGATGGCCAAGGGAGAAGGAGTGGTGCCTTATCTCACGAGGCTCACACAGATCAGGGACGAGCTTGGAGCTGTTGGCTCTAAGACAGTGGATGAGGAGCTAGTTCGGATAGCCCTCGATGGCTTCTCTAAGCCATGGGACACCTTTTCCAAAGGTGTTGTGTCTAGGGAGAAGCTCCCTGATTAGCAGAGACTATGGGATGACTTTGCGCAAGAAGAGACCTGCATGGGTTAAGAATCAAGCTCATCCAACAGTGCCCCATAGATTGTGGATGAGGAGGCTCTAGCCCTTACAGGGAAGAGCAAGGGGAAGGCAAAGGGGAAGAAGGGTGGTAAGAAGAACCTTGACGTGTCAAAGGTCAAGTGTTTTATCTGCCACAAGTAGGGACACTTTGCCTCCTAGTGCCCAAACAGGAAGAAGAAGAGTAACACTCAGATGGCTGGATCTACAGAGGTGGATGAGTTCAGCAGAAACTTCGATGAGGAGTTTTTCTTGATAGCTTGCATGGAAAGCACCATAGGGAGCAACATATGGTACATTGACAGTGGAGCATCTAGTCACATGACTGGATAGAAGAGATTCTTCAAAGACTTGTAGGAGGGTGGAACAGGGATCCACGTTGAGCTAGGTGATGATGCGCGGTATCAGGTGTAGGGAGTTGGCACTGTTTCATTTGAGAGGGAGTCTTGCAAACCCCTCAGTTTTGCTGATGTGTTATATGTTCCAGAACTGACCAAGAACCTTATATCAGTCTTCACTCTGGAGGACAAGGAATATCAGGTGAAGTTTAGTGACCATAGAGTGTATATCAGGCCCAAGGGGTCAAATAGGAGCTTGTATCGGGCAATTGGCAGAAGGAGCGGGAAAGTGTACAGATTACACTTTGAGCCTACAAAGGCTCTAGTCAGCAGCAGCAGCAGTAGTCAGGGTGAGTTGTGGCATAGGAGGATGGAACACTTACACCATGGAGCACAAGAGCATTTGAGACAGGTAGTCATTGGAGTTCCTTAGGTACAGGAGGAAAAGCATAACCACTTCAAGGGTTGTGCTTTGGGGAAGAACATTAGGAAGCCTTTCCCATAGAGTGAGCACAAGTCTAAGAAGCCCTTGGACTTGATGCATTCAGATGTATGTGGACCTATGAGTGTCCATTCGTTCAGTGGTTACAGTTACTGCGTAACCTTCATTGATGACTATTCCAGGAAAACTTGGATCTATTTCCTGAAGACCAAGTCATGGGTCTTTGAGAGGTTGCAAGAGTTCAAGACTCTTGTGGAGAACCAAACAGGAAAGAAGATTCGAGTGTTGAGGATAGATAATGGGGGTGAGTACACTTCCAAATAATTCATGGAGTATTGTTCGGCTGAGGGGATCAAGAAGGAGCACACTGTGCCCCATACCCCACAACAAAATGGAGTTGTAGAGCGAAAGAACGAGACTATGGTTGGAGCAGCCAAGGCCATGCTATTTGATCAAGGATTACCAATATTCCTTTGGGCCGAGGCATACAGGACTGCAGTATACATTCAGAACAGGTGTCCCCACACAACCTTGGGGAGGAAGACACCAGAGGAGGTCTTCACAGGCACTAGGCCAGATGTGAGTCACATTCGCATATTCATCAGTGTCTGTTATTGCCATGTTCATGCTGACAATAGGAAGAAGCTGGACCCTTTTGGAGAGAAGGGGTTACTTATTGGTTACATCGAGATTTTGAAGGCATATAGAGTTTACATTCCTGCTCGCAGGAGGATCATTATGAGCAGGGATGTCCAGCTCAATGAGGACGGGGCCTTGCGAAGATCTTTGGACTTACCAGTAGAGCAGGAACCATCACAGGAGTCAGGAGTCAAGTTGGAGGAGCCAGATGTACAGGTACAGGTACAGACATAGAGCACATGTTCTAATGGTCAGAGGGAGTCAGGTGGATAGGATCCTTCAATCATTGACTTGAAGGATGAGCTAGAGTAGGAGACAAATATACAACAACTGCAGCAGGTTGACACTAGGCCAAGGCCTAAGTGGTTTAGATCCACAGTGCAGGACTCCAAGCAGATAGATCCTCCATAGACATCTTTTAGACGGAGTGTACCACTAGAGAGGCTTAACTATATGGCATTGATGATAGAGTTGATTAACTCTGAACCTTCCAACTTCAGGGAGGCTGCACAATATGATGTGTGGCAGGAAGCTATGGTTGAGGAGTATGACTCCATTATGAAAAACCAAGTATGGGAGGTTGTGTCGAGGCCACAAGGGAAAAGGGTGGTGGGATCCAGATGGATCTACAAGGTGTAGCATGCAGTAGACAAAAGCATGGAGAAGTACAACGCATGCTTCATGGCAAAGAGATTTTCAGAGAAGGAGGGTATTGATTATGAGGAGACCTTCACCCCTGTTTCCAGGTATTCTTCCATTCGAACCATTATCTCACTAGGAGTTGAGATGGGTTGGTGTGTCCATCAGATGGACGTCAAGATTGCCTTCCTCAACGAAGTTATAGAGGAAGAGGTGTATATTGAGCAGGCATAGGGGTTTAATGTAGAGAACAGGGAGACTCGTGTATGCAGACTACATCGAGCTCTTTACGAGCTCAAGCATGCACCTTTAGCATCGTACTCGAGGATTGACAGCTATCTATGGGAGATGGAATTTCAGCGAAGTGAGGCTAACCACAACCTGTACTTCTTGACATGTGAGCTGCCTCTCATACTGGTCTTAAATGTGAATGATCTATTTTTGACAAGAGATGAGAGGTTGATCGGATACTGTAAGTCCAACCTTGCAGTAGAGTTTGAGATGAAATACCTTGGGTTGATGCATTACTTTTTGTGTTTGGAGGTTTGGCAAAGAGATGGATGCTTCTTCATTGGATATGGGAAGTATGCAGTAGAGATCCTGGAGAGATTCAGGATGGAGGACTGCAAGCCTATGGCCATACCTCTAGTTTCCAACTGGAGGAAGATTGATGCATCAAGATCAGACGGATTTGATCCTACCTTGTATCGTCAGCTTATCGGATCGCTTATGTATCTGGTCAACACTCGACCAGACATCAGCTTTGCAGTCAACTCTTTGAGTCAGTTCATGGTGGACCCTTGAAGAGTGCATTAGACGACTGCGAAGCACATACTTCGCTACATCATAGGTACAGTGGAGTATGGATTGGTTTATGAGCGTAGCGGGAGTGTACAGTTAGCATGTTTCACAGATGCTGACTGGGAAGGATGTGTAGAGGACCGGAAGAGTACTTTAGGTTGTTGTTTTAGCATCGGATCAGGGGTTGTCTCTTGGTTCAGCAGGAAGCAGAAGTCAGTTGCATTGAGCTCGGTAGAGGTTGACTACATGGAAGACAGCATGGCTACTTGTGAGGGTATGTGGTTGAGGAAGTTACTTGCAGGGTTGTTCGAGTGTGAGCTAGAGGCTACAGTAGTTCACTGTGACAACTAGAGTGGCATCAGGATATTTGAGAATCTAGTGTTCCGTGACCAGAGAAAACACATAGACATCAGATACCACTTCTTGAGAGATTGGGTTCAGAGGGGAACCATTCGGTTGGAGTACATACAGACAGGTGAGCAGGTGGCAGAAATTTTCACCAAGGCACTTTACACACAGAGTTTTGTGAAGTTCAGGGATAAGTTGGGGTTGCTACCGAATCCCTTCCTCGTTGAGAGGGAGTGTTAAACTAGTAGCAACAAGGAAGGTCTTCCTGCATGCATGTGTTCTTGCATTCATAAGACTTAAAATAGGAAACCAATTGTATTTAATTTACTTTTCCTAAGTTTACTTTGGAAAATAAATTAAAGTGAACTAAATTAACTTTAGTGAACCACTAGTTAAAGTGAAAGTGAAATTAAGGTTTTTGCTTTACCACTAGTTAAAGTGAAAGTGAAATTAGGGATTTCGCTTTACCTAAAGTTATAAAACAGAGATCAATTGGTGGAGAGAACACACACTTGTATTCCAACAAAGACAGGATACAGATAGGGAGAGAAAGTTAGACAGAGGATTTAGCTGAGAAGATGGTGGAGAGAGCAGTAGGATTATCGAGCTTCATACAGCTGGGCTATACACTCACACAAGAGGGTGTTGAGGTTTAGCTGGGATTTGCCCAGTGATTCTGTCGGGTACTGCATTCGCCAGGTTTGGGTGAATTTGCAGTGATTGTAAAAGTTCCATATTTTCTCATAATAAAATCTATATCTCACTGCTGCATCGGTTTTCCCACCTTGGGTTTTTTCAGGGGTTTCCATACCCAAAATAATAGTGTCAATATCGTGATGTGATGTTGTGATTTATTTCTCAGTTTTATATTCCGCTGCATATTGTAAAAGATATCCATGTGTGGTTATCAGTTGATATTTTGCATGCACTGTTTAGCCATAGTTGAATATTAAAGGAAAATTTACATTCGACTCCCGAGCTCCGAAGGCAAAAAGCGGAAGGTGGAAAGTGGAAGTGTGGAAGGCGGAAGACTGACAATTCACTTCGTTGAGCCTTTGAGTTTCTGATTCCCGAGTTCCAAGGTCGGAAGGGCGGAAGACAAAGTGGTGAAAGGACATGTTCAGTGTGGAAAAGGTGTTTCTGGTCACAGAAGGTATCTGTAAAGGGTGGAACGACTGTTATAGTGGTTTCTAAGCCTGAGAAATCAATCTTGTTTTCAGTGGGATTTACAGGTACCAGAAAGTTGAAAATGGTCGTGGATTTATCCACCAAATTGCGCGAACTCAAAAGATTCACTTAAAAAAAAAGGAGGGCGCTGCCCTCTACCCGCCTTGTTGACCCCCGTCGCCCTCCCTGAGAATAGCTACGTGAATTGATGTAACTACACAAAATTGATGAGAAAAATGCAAATCACCTCAAAGAAAGCGTATTCATTCTGTGCTAAGCTCTGCAAAATGATGGAGTAGCCTACGTGAATTGATGTAACTACCAAAATGATGGAATAACCTACGTGAAGTGATGGCGTGCTAATTATTGTTTTGATTTTATGGTTCAAAAATATATTTAGAGATTTTGTATAAGTCAAAGTATAATCATTTTAATGATTTTAATTACTACATTATATTATTTATCTTACTCTTGTATTTCTTATTTTAAAAATTAAGTTTTATTTTTGTTTGGAAAAATTAACTAAATAATTTAATATTTTAATAAATGGTATTAAAGTTAAAGAGTAAATTCAGGAGAAGTCTTGGTACATTTAATGATAAAAATTAGAGATTCAATCAAAACAATTTGTCAAAATAATTAAAAAGTGTTATTTTGTGGAAAAAAATCCATTCATTTACATTATAAAATTCATTTTAAACCTCGAATGATTAAAAGTTTGATGAAAAATGCTTTAATCAATAAAAAATAATCTCACATTTTTTTTTGTTGGCAAAGTGGTGGAACATCCCTGACTAGCAGGGTTTCCATTGTCTAAGTAACCACGAACTAGGGGCATCTAAGCCGTCAAAATCACCAGGGATCGCACCCGACCTGGACAGCACCAATGCTTAACATGGTTGGATTTTTTTGTATCCGACGGGATTAGAACTGGCGACCTTTCAGGTTAGGGGGTGTCTTAACGATACCCCGCCACCAACTATTCTACATCTCGCGGATAAAACATAATCTAACGTTAATCTAATTATGAAAAAGATTTGGATACAAAGCCCATGTATTTGTGTGAAGCGACCTAGGTAATTGTTACTACAATTCTAAGTTTTTTAAAGGTATTTTTATTATTATTTAAAAAAAATATTTATTAGGTTTTCTTTATAAATAAGTTTAGAATGTATATATTAAAAAGTTAACTTCCTAATTTCCATAAATGTTTGAGAGGGAGAGAGACCGAGGGAGAGAGAGGGGTGGGGAGAGAGTGAGGGGAGAGAGATATGTTGATCCTCCAATCGGGGATGTCATCGATGTATTTAGTCATGAATGTCTTGAGGTAAAACCTCAGTTGTAAGTCGGGTCAGTAGTACCCACAAAAGTATTATTAAAATGTAATTTCCAATCTCTCAAGATAAGTCAAAAATGTTTAGTTGCAGAAAGACTCAATATTTTTACCCTCTCGATGTTCCTTTGCACCTCTAGTAATAAAATACAAATAAAAAGAAATGTCACTAATAAAAATGAAAAGGGAGAAATAACTTTTCAAATAAAAGTAGGGGAAATAAAAAAATAAAATCAAGTAAAAATGGAAATTGAAAACAAAATAAATGAAAAGACAAAAGAAAAAGATGAATGAACGACCAAAGCTAATAAATAAGAGATGGGAAAACTAAAAAAATGAGAAGATGCAAAGGAAAGAAAAGAAATAAATGAGGATATATATTAGACATAAAGACACCATAGAGGAAGACAATCAAGCTAATTAGTTATGAGTAAAGGTGACAATAAGGCTCCAAATTTGGCAAGTAGAATAGCCTCAAGGGTTAGCTCAATTGGTAAGACGTGCACATACTCTCTCGGTTCGGGGAGAGGTCACGGGTCCGAGTCTTGAGTCCTTTGGGGTTAGGCTTTCTGCGAGGATGGTTGGCAGTTTACCACCTCTACCATCCACTAATGTGGGGAAGTATTGCTGAGTTTCTTGTGCATATTTCCATATAAACAAAATTGGCAAGTAGAATAGTGATGTGATTTCGCTAAACTTTGGTTTTTTCAAAACTTATATGGTATTTTGTGCACAAAGAATATTCAACAATAAAGTTTAAAAACACAATTACGATTAGTATAGAAGATGTGTACGAGCTTGGATTTATACCAGTTTAGATCCAGCTTTACCCGGCTCTATCATGCGCCGAGAGGGATCAAATATTTCGAGGTGCAAACCCTGCTTCAACAATTGCACTCCAAAAAGGGTTTCTCATATGCATAGTTGATATACAAAGTTAAATTATACGCATTCGCATACCTGAGACAAATCTGTAATTGCTCTCAGTCTTATTCCGAAGGTCCAGCTTGTACGTATTGTTTTGAAGTGTGTATAGGTGTTTTGATTTACTT